>JBBPJQ010001354.1:0-10972 GCA_038088795.1 Boletus rex-veris
CGTGAATTATTAAGTGGAGGGAGGGTTGGGAGATGTCCGTGCACTACGTCTGCTCCCCGGCCAGAACCCTCGATACTTGTAAGATTTTTTCGGTGAGGCGAACCGCACGTAAAAACGAAGTAAACTTCGTCGTCGGCAAACGGAATGGCGAGGTTACGGTTTCCTGAACTCGCACAACACCGTGTAAATGGTGTTGAATGCTGTGTAGATCTCTTCTCTGACCTTTATGACATGTGACAGTAAGGTCAGAAACGATACGGGACACATAAACAAAAAAGAGAGCAAGGGTCAAGCTTTACCTTTGCTCCAGTCAAAACTATCTTTCCCGAAACAAAGATCAACAGAACGACCTTCGGTTTGAGCATGCGGTAGATGAGGCCGGGGAAGAGCTGCTCTTACGATTAACAAGCGTCAAAACCGAGTAATCCAACGATGCTTACCTCGGGCTCGTAGCTGCTGAACTGCCCGTGGCTGTACGCAAGACCCTCTAATCTAATCGGGAACTTGACGTCACAGCTCCCAACGATATTCTGGATCTTGAACTCTGCAAACTTGGCATCGAAACCAAGCTTCTGCACAATACGAGCATATTTGCGCGACGCCAGCCTCGAATCATCTTCGCTCTTCGCACCCGTGACGACCATCTTACCCGATGCGAAGATGAGGGCGGTGGTCTTGGGTTCGCGAATACGCATGATGACGGCGGCGAAACGCTAATGTGCAAAAAGCGCATTGGCGTGCACAAATATGCAATCAAGTTGTAATACCAACCTTTGGATTATACTCCGCGTTGCGCGCATGCAGGGCGATCGTCTTCAGGTCCAACCTGCAATCAAGGTTGACGGTCGCGACGATGTTTTGGAGAGTAGGGACGATGCCCTCCACGGCGGTGATGTGCTGCTGCTCGAGCGTCAACGGCACTGGCGTTGCAGGGACAGCTGGAGCGGGGGGCGTCGAAGGGCCAGCAACCGTGGGGGAAGAAGAGCCCTTGCTCGTTGTCGTCGTTACATTTGACTGCGAAGTAGGCGCGACAGGAGGTGGTGCTGCTGGCGGTGGAGTATGGGACTGCGACAGCGGCGATGGCCCGGGAAGAGCAAGGCCCGAAGGTCCAGGTAGACTAAGAGAACTGGGTCCTGGGAGGGCTAGCCCATTCGGTGCCTGCGATGCCTGCTGGGGCTGATAGGGAGCAGCCGACCTCCCAAAGGTGACTTGACGCGCAGGGAGTGCAAAAGACATTTTCTCAAATCTTTGACGTGGAGGTCGGGGTAAAAGGGAGCGTGGGAAAACAAGCGTGGGTGAAAATACGGGCGATGTTGTACGGAGAGCGTCCCCCTTATATACTGGTTTGAATTCAAACTCCGCTCATGATTACAATCGGAACCTGTTGTCACCGCTTTCTTGTTTGCTTCCACCATCTTGCTGCATGATCCGTGCGGTTGTCCTTCATTCTCCTTATTTTGGCCCTTCTTTTTGTCTCTCAGATTTTAACTCCCTCCGCTCTTCCGTTCGCCTTCTGAGGGCTATGTGTTGTTTTTGGGAGGTTGCAACGTTGAATAGTCAAAGGCGAGGTTATGCTGCGCATATGGAATGTTCCAGAAAGATACCAAATATATATTCTTCTTCTCACGTCCCCACATGATTATCATCTTTACATCACATCAATTTGAGGCTATGCCAATTGGTCAAACATACATTCGTAAATTAGCATTACAATGAAAAGTCAAGAAAGCAAGCTGTATACAGATATGCCCACACACAGCTCAGAAAAGCTGCAGCGCGGAAACGTGAAAGCAAGAAATAGAAGAAAGAAGAAACCAGAGCAAGACCGCGACAGATTCATCTTTTACCCTGACCTGCATGCTCAGCGCTCAAGCAATTACCGCCCACCAAGTAACGGACCACGCTCCTCGTCATCGAGAAGCACTACACCGCGCGTGAGCCTGCTGTACAGCCCCCAAATACCCTTGACCACGCTAAACGCGCTCAAGATGGCAAAGGCGAGGGAAGTCCAGTGGACAAAGGGGTCTCCTTGGTGAGCGAAAATAGCAAAGAGTGACCACATGATGGCGATGGATGCGGGCAAGTCGCCCTCAATGGAACTGAAAGCGTAAGCTGCGGCGGTGCCCTCGAGGAAGAAGCTGTATAGTAAGGTACACCACGGGAATCAGCTGCGGCTGGGCATCCGCGGGTGGCAGGGGACTTACAGGGCGAGGAACACGAAAACCTTGGTCCAGACACCAGCAGGCTCGGCGAGCGAATTTCCAAACGCCTCAAAGGCAGTGAGAACTACCAAAACGGTGGTCCACCCGTGCCAAAGAGAGAAAGGAAGGTGCACAAATATTTCGTCACCCGTGCCCGACGGCATATGATACTTCTTGACAATGTAGTAGATATGCTGAGAGTTTGCAGGAAGGTTAGTAATTTATCATATCCGTAAAACATGATGTAACCGAAGGGTGCACGACCTCAAAGACGCCGGCGCCTCTCCAAAATGGAGAACGGAAGACGGGAAGTACGCGAGCAGGTAAGAAACTCACCGTCACAGCGCTGCTGACGAAGAGGGCGAAGATAAAGGCCACGACGTAGTGGTGCGACGCCCAGAGGTTGACGTAAATTGCATTAAGGACGCCCAGCAGGGCGAACCGCCAGGAGATGCCATCGATGATGACCCTCTTCCCTGCTGTGGTGAACTGGTAGACCACAGTCCCGAGAAGGAGCAAGTGAATGAGGGTCCTGTCCAACAATGAACATGTGGCAACGAAAAAGGGGTCAACAGACACACCAAATCAAGAAAGCCCAAGGAGCGGGAGTAAGATATGTTTCTTTGCCAGAGTAGTAGATGTCATGGGGAGCTGCAATGGTGTAGATGTTGGAGCCGAGGAAGGCGAAATACACCACGACGTTCAGGAGCTATACAGGGTATGGGTAAAATTCTAGACGGAATGGGCATGAGACGAACCTTGAGCAAAATATCGTCCGTCCAGGAGCTTTCAGCCATAGTAGACGCAGTAGCGAGTAACGGTCGTGGCGAGACGGTGGGGGTAAAGGAGTAAGAGGGGGAATGGCCCGTATTCGCTTATGTACCTGGCCGCGGTTCGCTGACGGCCCTGACGACATGCGCCGGCCTGATTTCCAAATCGGGTATGGATTGCTAATAGTCCGACTCATCATATGTGCGCCCGACCAGACAACTTCACAGGAAAGAACTGCGCAATGAAAATGATGCCCACTCAATGTAATTCCCGCGTCGACAGAAAGCAATTATATGTGTCACGTTAGTCAGTAGTCATCGGCAGTGTTCAGTTGTGGAAGGGAGAGCTGTTAATGTGGTCGTCGCAATCGTCTGCAACGAACGGAGCCCTTGAGCCAATGAACTGAACCTGTCACGGCGTCAGGCAGATCGTGTAGACCGGGATGATGATCAAGAGATGAATAAATGATTTAACCACACATCGAGTGGGAAACATGCCATATGTAGGAGGGTATTACACTAACGGAAGACATGAAAACATCACACTCGTCTAGACGCCAGCAACGATCCTGTGAAAGCACAAACGATCAGTTTTCCTATCCAAAGCGGGACAGTCCAAGACGTACTCCTCAGCCTTGTTCAGTGCAGTCACCATGCTCACGACCTCCTTCCTCCTGTTGACCACAAACTCGCTCTCCTTCATCAACTCATCCAGGACGTCAGATTTGTAAAGTTCTTGCAGCAACTCGCGTTGTAGATTCTCCTTGGAATGGTTCACAAGCGTGAGGACGATCGCCTTCGGGACCATATCGATCATCTCCCGCTTTACGATATTGAAATAAGAATGGATTAGGAGCTCTACCATGGAATATTGCATAAGCGTGACCTTAACCTGAATAGGTCAGCGACTTACTGATAACCTCAGTCTCCATGGTCTCTCGCTCGCTCAGCGCCGATTGGGGTCTGATAATCGCAGGCGGCTACGGGATTAACGAATGTAGTCTGAGTCAAACAGCCCATAATCATCTCGAACAGCACTTACCGACTCCATCACCGGGCCAGCTTTCTTTGCTTGGCCTTTCCTCGCCGTCGAGAAGAATGAGCCGAAGAAGCTTGGCTCCTCCTTCTTGAGGTCGAGATCGAGATCACGAGCACCGTTCGTTAGCTTACCGGTCTTCGAATCGCTTCCAGGCGGGGGGGGTTTAATAGCGTTGAGGCGTTCCTGGACTATGCTCATGGCCTGCAAAAGTGAAGGGAGTCAGTGACGAGCGAGCTGAACTTGCTCGAACATAATTTGCCTTGTGGCCACCAAGGAAGTCCGGATGTGTTGTGTTGACGTAGCATGCTTGCATCCTATGAAAAAATTACTGTCAACTATGTCTAAATTCTCTGGAAATAGTGAGTGTTACGCACGCGACCATATCAGTCACAAGTTTAGTCGTTGGGCTCATGGCGTTTTTGAAAAAGTTTACAACAACAGCGTTGAAACGTTCTCTGAGAGCAGGGAAGCGCCGGAATGCTTGCTATATACGAACATGTAGTTAGCCTGTCCTATGTCTGAGATCAAGGACATACAATTTTTTGGAGTAGCTGTCCAAGGATTCGGATAAGCTCATCGTATACCAACTGACAACATTTCAAGCCAGGTTCTTCGAGTCGCTTAATTTGCTGCTTGACAATGACATCGAAGGCTTGGGTACCAACAAACAATGATGGCGTTGAACCCTATGCGCTATTTAAATGCCAAACAAAACCGAGTGTTGTGATGGTCACTTACAGAGGAGTTGTACAGGAGCGTCCTGATATCACCATCCTTTACTTGATCAAAAGGATCGATACTCTTCAAACCACTGTTGAACAACTCGTGGAATACGAAGCTGATACGCGCTCCGCCACTGAGTTCATTCAAAGACAGATCATTTGTATTACCATCAATCACAGTGCGAAATTCGTTCGTGAATTCAGTGATGACAGCGAGAACGACGTTGCCTCCTGAACTGTCACCCAATGGTCCACCAAGGCTGATAAGCTCGGCGTTGTACTTTTGAAGCTGCTGCGTTATACGTGCTTTGATGTCAGGGAGCGTGTTACGAATGTGTTGCATGAGAATCTGAGCAATCTATCAGTTTATGGTACGGAGGGAATAAGAATCGTGCACGTACCATATTCAGCTTGCGGGCAAGGAAGGGAGTTCCGCAATATTGAGATTTTCCCTTGTAAGAAGTATGTAACTCGAAGAAATTGCGCTCGGCTTCCAGAGCAGCGGTGATAGACTTTGAAGTGTCAATATCCCGTTGTCCGCGGTTCACAACTGGCACATAACCGAGTCTGAGTGGAATGATGCGGCCCGCAAGAATGTCAACGACATCTGTCCCTTGATCCCTGGACATAGCAGTAAGATTTCAGGTATATGAGAGTAAGCTGAATAACATACATCAAGTCAACCTTGGTGAGAACACCAATTGTCCGAGTCCCCTCTGGATCAACCTCACGAGCCAACTTGAGACCATCCGAGTTTGCCAAGTCGGTGTTAGCCGCTGTGACAGCAAGGATGATACAAGCGGGTCGCGATATGAACTTTAAAAGCATATCCTTGATTTGCTTTTCGATGTCTTTGGGCTGGTCTCCGACAGGTACCTTCGTCAGGCCGGGGAGGTCGACGAGAGTAAGTGTCAGCACATTGGGGGAGAATATACGGAGGTTGATGGGCTGTGGAGAAATGCCAGCATTACGGCCGGTCTTTGCCTCTGTATCACGGATGATCTCTGCACGAATTTTGTTGAAATCATAGAATTTCTCGCCAGGTAAATGCAGAAATTCTCCCCATTCCGCCTCGTTGGCTTGATGGTCTGAGCCTGCAAGTTGTGCTGCAAAAGTTCATGAGATCAAGGAATCCTCAAGTTCCATCTGCAACGTACATGAGAGACCGTTCGGTTGCGGTGGGGTGGCAGGGCGGTGGTTGAGCTGCAGCACGAGTGGTCGTCGTGTCACGATACCGGTACCACGAGGCAAAAAGTCTCGCCCGACGATGTTCTTGCAAGGGCGAAAGCGAATGATTAGTTGACTGTATCGCAGTAGATGGATTCACACACCTCGAGTACACTACTCTTGCCGCTACTTTGGCTACCGAGGACGCAGATTTGCGGAAGGTCTATTTGGGATCCTGATGACCCAACTGTGCTGAACACATCTTGAAGCTTGTTTACGATAGATACGATTTCTTGACCAAAACCGGTGGACATGGTGGACTGCGCGGACGAGGATATGAAAGTAAAAGGACAAGGTCCAACGCGCTGCGAGAAACACGCGATTAGAGAGCTGCGTAGTACAGCCACCGTCACAACAACTCACTGCCAAAGCCGCAGTCTGTGTAGGACTTGGACTTGGACTTGGACGAACTTTGGGCTCTCTTTTTCACCAAAATGACCACCAGGTTACTTATCGAGGCGTCCGCAGCAACCCAAGGCTTCCCTTGGTATATCCCGTTACTCTTTACGTCAAATTCGAGGGGATGAAACACCAACTCAGCGGGCTGGGCAGGAAGAAACTCACAGACTGGCTTCTCGTGCGCAGCCATGTCCTATGTCCCGACAAAACTGACGTCTCGCCCCAAGTCTCCTTCATGTGGTACGCCAATTCGTGCCCTGCTCATCGCAGAAGTCTTGGAGATGATCCTCGACGAGCTCGTCAATGAGAAACGTAGTATATGCCACCTCGCCTTCACTTGTAAAGCCATTGCCGAACCATCACTCGATCGTTTATGGGGCCTCAATGACTCCCTGGAACCCTTTATCGCCCTGCTGCCGAAGGAGTTGGTACTCGATGTACGTGTAGAGCGGCCGAGCAGTGTTCGGCAAGATCTAATGTTATATTCGCTTACAGGAAGACTCTGTCTTCCGATTTGACCAGCTCACGATCTCAAATCTACCTGCAGAGAAGTGGGCAACATTCGACGATTACGCTCGACGGGTTCGGCGTTTATATGCAAAGACTGTTACCATGAATCCTCATCGCATCTATTCCTCCATCTACAAACAACTCATCCATATTCGTCCAAACGTTGAGCTCTTCCCCAACCTCACCACCTTGGCAATTCACGCGAAAAGGCTTCCCAATCCGCACCTCAGATTGTTTCCCTCTTCTCTTCGTTCCGTCACATTTAGCTGGGCCAACATCAGGGCTCCAGAGATTGAAGCTGTTCTCTGGAGTTCAGTCATGAATCGGTTGTTCCTGGACGCCCCTCTCGTTGAACATATCCATTTCGAAGGGAGCCCGAAGGAACCTTTACATAGCCTTCCACCACTTCCTTTTCAACAACTCCAAAGAATCACGATCAAACCCAGCCCTCTCGACCCAAACGTCCTGCACAAATACTCTCATGCACTCTCCGCATCTGCCGTACGCGAGCTTGATCTACGTTTTGTGCGTTGGCCAGATCCTCGTCTCCAGCCCGTATCCCCCGTTTTCCCCTCGCTGAGGAAATTGATCATTGATGGTTCTCCATCCCACGCCATCGAGTTTGTCCGACTTCTCTCGAGTCCTGTCCTTCAGGAGTTGGTGATCGCTTCCCAGTGCGAACGTAGCGGAGACGCCATGACCCAATATACCCAGCTCCTCATGCTCCTCGCAGACAAGTATCGGGGCGTATTCAGAGCGTTAAAAATACAACATCCCTTGTTGTGCCACGATCAAGCTGGTCTCGAGTCGTTCCTCCGTGCCGTTCGCACGTTGGCTGACGCAGGCGTTGTCACTCTCCAGTTGAACTTGATTGTCGGTTGGCAGGAACTCACACGCGAGGTGCAGGATATGATTGATCCTTCGAAATGGACGGTTCTGAGGCACTTTAGGATCACATCTCGTCGAGCGAGTCCATCGTGGTCCTGGACGGCCGGTAACGCTTTATTTGGGTGATTGTAGCAATATAGTGTTGAGCTGAACCACTCCCATAATATGTATGCACGATATAGAGTTGAAGTTGAAAGGCTTGTCTTCGTTGCAGAAGGTTCATTCGTTATAGGCTGGCAGGCAGAGTCGGGACTTTTGAAGCTAACCCAAAATGCCCTCACCCAGTTTCAATTGTAAACAACGATCCGAGGAACAACTGGTACTTAGTGTTTCACCAGAGATACAGCTCCGACCATCATCTTGGTGCCAGAAACGGCGTCCAGTGGCTAGCAGACATCAAATCCAGATGTGTATTATTTAGTGCCCGGCTGTTTCAGCCTGAGAATTCGACGTTGACTTTCAAGTGCCCGTGACAAGGCAACATTTTAATGCACTGCCTGGACCAGCGGAAGGGTGTGTTGAGATTGTGGACTCGATTCGATTGCGGCAGTACTACTGACTGTACTATCGTAGTGTCCATCCAACCTAACGTCTAACGTCGGAATAGTCACCGTCCAACTGGTACTACTAACTAGTACCAAGTATCGAAGTGCCCGTCCCCAACCTACTATCGTCGGGATTGCTATCACAAGTAGTCCATGATGTTATCGTAACGAACGTGTCCAGAAGCACAATGACCCTGCAGAGAAGAAAATTGTGTCCAAGAGAGTGGGCACAAATGCCAGAGTAAGCGCGAGTGAATAGTAGACTTGGATCGAACGGTAGGCGTAAGACGCCAAATGGTTGTGTCAACGCCCTCCCCTCCCCTGCATGGCACAACCATTCGGTGCCTACGCCCACCACCCACCTATGCCACCACTCACTCATGCCTAGCCTCCACTTGTACCTACCCCTTTGGACGGAGAGCGGCGCTTCCCCTGACAAGAAGACCGTCTCCGTGAAGATCTACCCAAGCGGTCGACAGTTTCATCTACAGTCTTTGTGAGGGTTTGACACTCGACTTCCTTCTGGGGGACACGTAGATGCTTTCGCCTTTGCGCCAGGGTCTCGTCTCTGAGATATCGTCAGTGCTTGGAATACAGCAGAAGCAGGGACCAACGGACTTAAGAAGATGGGCGCCATCGCTGAAAAGATGAGGTCCACGCTGGAAGTCGGCGCCCTTAGAACCGCCCTCCCTTCGTAACATTTGTCGGCATGAGTAAGAGAAAGTCATGGGATTACTCACAAGTGGATTTCAGAAGGCTTCTCGAAGGTAGGAACATAAATACTTCTATTCTTGTCACGGTTCCATCTCGCTTCTGAGGTCACGAAATACTGTTAGCGTATGGAATACCTTACTAGAGGAATGATAAACATACTCATAGGGATGAGGGTTATTGCCAAGAAACTCGGGTCGTTGTTCGAGCAGTTGAGTACTGGCATGGGCACCGAAAGGTCGTCCCCTTCCAGCTGCAACGTAGGTAAGACAGCGGGAGGTTCGTTCTCAATAGCATCGATGGTGCTGGTACTCGTCAGATAGAGACCAACACGACGCAGGCCAAGTTACTCACGCGAGATTTCCAAGGGAGCTCATGAACTAGCGATGGGAGCACACTCAACAGTCTTCGGTCATTTCGTCCGGGTCTCAGACCCCCCGGGTGGACGAGCAGCTGTCTTGACTTCTGTAGAGGATACCGATCAGCATCAGTTGCGACAGCACGACAAATGCGCGTACTGTTGGGTGAACTACCATCAGGAACAACATGCTAAGCGAGACGAGGGATTGTGAGCTCCGCGGTGTCGGTAGCATCGACCTGCGGCGCATCGACATCGCGGAGATCTCTGAAGGTGATCCAGCACTCGGCCGGGCCTTCCTTGGACTTGGGCTTATTCGCTGACGTCCGGTTATTGGAGCGTCATCGTTTCATCCTCGAGCTGCTGCATGGCTTGTCTTTTTACCACTGCGTTTCGCGGGTATCTTGTCTGCCTCAGGCCGACCCTTGTGCGTCCCAGGTATGTGATCATGGCTCTGGCGGGTATCGTCGGCGTCAGCCGACCCTTGTGCGGGCCATGGATATCGTGCATATAGGTGTCTTCGGTACGGGTATCATAGGCATGGGTATCATGGGTTCCGCCGGCTATCTTGTCCGCGCCAGGCTGACTATCCTTGTGCGGGCAATGGTAGGAGGCTCCCTGGTAAACTCGACGTTCATGACCATCGTTTCTTTAGCTTTCCATACGGCATGTAGCGTCAGGCTTGCCAGAGCAGCAATCGAGACAACGCAACACGTACCCTAGATTGAAAGCGCGACTAATGAACCAACCGGTGAAATTGAAGCCGCGGGCGTATCTTGACAAATTGTAACACATGCTGAACTGCGTGCGTGCAACCGGAGGCAGAAGGCGTCACTTTAGCCAACAATTACATCCAAATGGATGATGGCACACCTACCGTCTCTGTATCCTCCATCCGCTGGGCGACATTTGCGAGAATCCGCGCCTTCCGCGCAGCATGAGTAGCAGGTGCGTCGGTCTTGATCCTAGTGATCCTCACCGCCTGGCAGAGACTCTACAAGGCGTCGTCGCGAATCTTCTTCTTGTCGCCGACCATCGTTTCGTCGAGTTTTCTGCGAGTCCCTGGACCGTCTTCTGGTACGACTCCGCCTCCGCGCGCTGCGAGCGCTCCAAACGGACGATACCATCCTCCAGAGATGCTACGCGTTCGCGCCACTCGTTGACTTGTGCATTTCTGTTTCCTGGCGATGGACCAACGTAGTGTATGGGTGCTTTCAACTGCTGTAACGCGATCCTTGGGCAAGACGACATCCGACGCGAGGTGCTGGCCAGCGCAGGGACCAACTGGTGCAACAGAGCGAATGCAGCTTTCAGTCGCATCATTGTGCCAAGCGCCGCAACTTGCTGGCCGGCCGCGTTGTTCGAATCACTGTCGGAACTGACTGAGAGAGGTGAATCGTCGAAGGCGGCACATGCAATGGCGGAGGCAGCCGTTTGGAAGTGAGATAGCAGTTGGAGAGCGCGCGAGAAGATGCAGGGAGGGACAAGAGGAGGAACTAAAGGCGAGGTTCGAATGGGCTTATATAGCCACTGACGTCACAGCAAGGCGAGCACGTGACCCCACAGTACATCCTGCCTGTGTAACACGTTTCATGTCCCCAG
>JBBPJQ010001355.1:0-10967 GCA_038088795.1 Boletus rex-veris
TGGACTCAGCCCAGGATGATGAAGATGGTCTGACGACGACAGCTTGCCGCCCATTGCAACCGCTGAGCTGATTACATTTGCCGAGCGGCTTGAGGCCGGGTATATCTCGCGAGTAGGTGCAGAGTCCCCTGAACTTCTCCATCTTCTTCATGCATTTCGGGCTGAGCTTCGTCGTGAACAATTGAAAAATGCAAAAAGACACAGTTGGACAACCACGGCTTTATGAAAATACCATAGATACTTCATTCTTTAAAGCACCTTTCTATTTCGTAACTAAACTCTGGCCCCTACACTCTGAATCATAGACTTTTTCCTATTGTATATATCTCATACTGTATGAGGGCAAGGTCACTCCCGCTGGTATACGTTATGAGATAATCAACTGTATTTAACACTTCTACTGAAACATGTCGTGGCCTTCTCCCCCGTTGGACAGCGATGCGATATCCAGCGTCGTCATCCGCTTCTTTCCCTTTGTGTCCTCCGCCCAATTCTCATAAAAGTTGGTCTCATCCCTGTGCGATAGATAATCTTCACCGTCGGGCCTGACGACAAGCCGACCAGGTCCATCCCAGAAATGGAATGCCTGACTGTGCACGCCGTACGACGTCGGCACTACCTCAAGTAGGTCCCCCCTTGCAATCTCAATTGCTGGGATCTCTGATGCGGGCAAACCGATGAGATATGCCAACAAGCAACGGATCACAGATGAATGCCCAATGATGAGCAAATCCTCCTTTTCTCGTTCCAACTCAACCAGGACAGGCTCCAGACGCACTGAAGGATGATGTGTGACGACATGTCCGGAAATGTTCAAGATCAGAGCGTACCGGATAGGTCGTGATAGCTCTCGGCGCGAGGTGCGCGGAATGCGTAGGGGTCCTTTACGAACCGTGCCCACTCTTCGGGATAAAACTTTTTGGCTTGGTCTGGTGTAAGACCATCCCAAACGCCTGGATTGATCTCCGACATCTGCGGTTTCTCAACCACTTTGACCCTGAGCTTGGATGCACCTGCAGTCGGGGAATCCGTTAGGACCGAAGGCATACTCGAGTCCAAGGAGAGCGTGGAAAGTGAGGATTGTATGGCTTGGAATGGCCAGGCGGTGTGGTGAGCGCGACAACGCGTCGAAGTCCAAATCTTGGGATGGCATTCGTTGCCACACTGAAAGACAGAGACACAGGACGTACCACTAGCCGTCGATCGCTCGGGTCATAGCCACGCTGCTCCAACGCTTTTGCTCTTCTTTCAGTGACAAAATCTTTCAGTTTCTCTGCGTACTCCCATCCGGCAGGAGACAGATCAGAGTCGGCCTTGTAAGAGTGCTCGATGAGAGATTGGCCAGACTTGTGGAGTGGCGTTAATCTCGTAGGGCGACTGGAAGTAACGACAGGGATCTTACACGCGCAAAATAAATCATGCGGAATCGGTTATGAATGTTCATAAGGAAGAACACGATCCGTGACTATAGCCAACATGAGTCTCGCAGAATGTGCGTGTGGAACGGCTGACCTGTAAATAGCCTCGGATATTCTACAAAGCGAGACGTTACAAAACGTGGTGAAAATACGCGCATATATACTTACATTGACCATGATCTTCTCTCCGACCTAACAGTGGTCAGTATATCCTTGGGTCATTGATCGCGCAGCGTCTTACATTGAAAATGCGAATAAACGGCCAAGTAGTCTCTGTGATAGTCTCGTATGACATTTCCCTATCTCGTATCCTGCCATAGTAGTCTTCGACTGCCTTGTCTGGATCCCAGTCACGATACTAGAACCTGATCAGTGCCTCAGTCACACAAGATCGAGAACGATTCGCACGTCAGGAGATGAGATCTTGACGTTTCGAATGTTTGTCTCGATGATTTCCTTGTTATCGCATATCGACTCTGCACGGGGTGAGCCATGATTGAGGTACCCCACCGACGAACATGCTTACCTAGGAGAATGACATGGATTCCTTCCTTGTCAAACTTTTCGGCAAGGCTCTGACGGGCCTTTTGGGAGCCATTGTTGGCGTCGTATATAACAACCTGACCGCCACCCTCGAAAAAGTCCCATATGAGTTTCTCGCAGCCATCGGAGACCATCTTGCGGAGTGCCATCGTTTCGGGGGTCTTTTCGCCTGCGATCGAGATGAGTAAAGAGCGAGAGGGGTGTGGTACACGCACCGAGGGTAAAGTAGTCGGGTGGAAGTGACTGTGCGCCTCCGAGCGTCTTTCGACGATAATCGCCAAGGGAGACGACGTGTGTTTTTACGCCCATCCATCTCAGATAGCGCTCGAGTGCGCGCGAGATGTGCGTCTTTCCGCGTGCAGGCAGTCCGACGGCGAGGATAAGAATCTTTCCCGCATGCCAGAGTAGACCAGACGCAGTCGTGTACAGCGGAGCCGCCATCAAGCTCGGTCGATGTATCAGTCAGACGTAGATGTGCATTACGTAACAAAGGTATAACTAGGATAACAGAATTCAACAGCTCAGACGACGTGGTCACTTTCCATTGAGCGCAAACGTTGCTGCAGCTGCCCTATAGTCTTCCATCTCCTGATCGAGCTGCGCGAACGTCTTTTTAACGCGTCGCGGTCCCTTCTTTTGTCTGCGTCGGGGAGCAACTGCCATTGGTGCAGTGAACACGGCGCGTTGTTTGCGTGCACTGAACAAGAGAGATCGATCACGAGCGTGCAAGAAACTTGACGGGATACTTACGCAGGTGGAGACAACGTTCCGTTTGGCGCGTGGTCATGTGGCGTGATTGAAGGGGGAGGATTTGCGGCGGCAATACCGCCAAGGCGGCCCAACAGGGACGGCTGCGACTGTTGAGGAGGGGGGTTTACTGCCGGATGTGTCGAGTCCATGACAATCTCAATCTTTATTGGACGTCCTGGACGACGGTGTCGGGTAGCTCAGAGCGGACGATGAGAGGAACACTTACGACCATCGATGAACTTGCCGTCGTACTTGGAGCGGGCGACAGCAGCGTCCCCAGGCCGCTGGAACGAGACGAGGGCCATGCCCTTTGAGCGACCCTGGGAGTTGTAGATGAGGAAGGCCTCTTTTAGAGGACCGACGGTCTTTCGAAAGAGTTCCTGTTGAGGCGCGTCTGAGCGGGTGGGGCGATGTGATGAGAGGGCTACTTTCCTCGACTTCGAGTTCACCGACGTCTGGGGGGAGACGACTGAGGAGGATCTTACTGCCCTGTTCCTTTTGTTTCTGGTCTCGCCATGCGGGGGGTACTTGACCCGCCTGGTTTCCAAGGAGGTGTCGTTTCGAGCTGTGGTAGTTTGCGATGCGAGATGCGGGTCTTGTACCGTGCATCTTGCTAACTGACAATATTTGCTACTCTACTACTTGCAACTCGACAAATGACTTGTAAACTTGTACAAATAACACAAACAGGGGTATTCCATTTCTGGAATACTCTTATGTTATGCCCTTTTTTGGATATCTGAGAAACTCAATATATCTATCACGTGGCAATGTCCCTCCTACTTGGACGATCTGAGCTGCAGCGCGTGTGCCAGCTTTTTTCTGCTCCACCATCTCATCGACGACTTCGCTCGCTCACCCACACACAGCGGGGTCGCAATTGACACACAATGGACCAGATATCCTCTCAGGATCACCAGCAAAAGGACTTTTTCGCTTTTCTCTTCCCAGACTCGTCCGCCGACCAGAATCGCCAACCCGACGCTCACCAGCGAGACGTATTGGCCACCACACCGCTTCACGCTCATCGTATACCCAGCACCCTCCAAAATATTGCTGGATCGACCAATACCCCATTCAACCAGCAACCCCTCGATCTCATGGCCATGTCCAACTTGATATCACTTCCGGGCTTCGACTCTACACCTACACCTACAACTCTTCCCTCTCCTGCACCACAGATGCTCCTCGAGCAGCAGTACAAACTCACGCAGTTGCATCAGCTGCAGCAGCTCCAGAACCAGATTCAGAACCAGATCTTCCAACAACAGGCATGTCCCTCTCCGTCCACGCGCTACCCTCCCCATATCTTCCCGGGTCGATCACTTCCTGAAACTGATCTTTGCGTTGACAGCTCGCCCTTATCAGCGGACAAACATCTCTTGCAGCACATGAAACCAACCCGGATCCGCCCCGCGACCCGGCTCCTCCCTTTAATGGTCTCCCGACTCCCTGTACGTACATTTGCCTATCAACTTCTTATTCCTTATCCCTCCTCGTTCCCAGTATCCTCTGCCGAAATAAGACCTACCAACCCCGACTTTTTGTCGCGTCTCAACCCTCCGTTTCTGAACTCCCAGCCATCCATGTACAATTCTCACGCCTTGGATACCATGCCCTTCCCTTCCCCTCAGGAACCGTCCCCATCAAATCCGTATATGAGACATCCAGGATCGGTTTCTGCACCCGCCAACATTGCATTTCCGTCCTTTCCCTCGCCATCTGATCTTGACATTTCTCCGCTTACGAGTCCATGGCTCGAGGCCTATCCACATCCTCCCAATTCTAGAATGGCCAAGCGTGCCGCTTCCCCTATCGGGGACGACAACGCTCGTGCACCCCGAAAACGTCCTGCCCCGATTGTTCCCGCGTCGATGAAGGTCCCTCGGAACGTCAAGTCTGCTAACAACACTCCCCTCTTGCGTTCCACACGCGCTCGTCGGAATAGCTCCGTCAATGAGACAGATTCGCCGTCTCCAGTAGATCTGGGTATGCCTCCACCTGCACCCAAGAATCCATCCTCTCCCCCCAGTTCCGTCCCCACCACCACGCCAGCCTTGCCTACCCAAGAAGAGCTCCGCATGACGCCCGTAACGCCGGCAAGTATCATGAATCTGGGTAGACTCGGCGTCAGTAGTAGTCTCGCGCCAGTGACACAGCCGCCCCGGGTGGATAAAGGCAAAGAATCAGCTAAAACCAAGGATGCATCCAGGGCATCCCGCAAGGCGGGGCTGCCGCTCATTACTCCAGGTCCGAAACTGATCCTTCCAGGTATGTGCACCGCGCTCACTCATGGCTGACGAGAAGCAAGCATACGCTGACCTTGGAGCAGCCGGGTCAGCCACTCCACTAAACAGTTCGTCGACGATGTCCCCGCCTCCGCCTATCACGCGCAAGTCGCACAAGGATGCAGAGCAGAAACGCCGAGACTCGCTCAAGACGGCGTACGACGACCTCCGTATGCTCTTACCACCGATACCCCTCCCATCAGACGACAACTTTCCAGGCGAGCCGATTTTGCCTGGCGCCCTACCCCCGCGCGGGCCACCCAAAGCGGGGGGTGATGGGCCGAACAAGAGTGTCAGTAAGCTGCAGCTACTTCGCTGTGGCAACGACTACATTCGTACGCTGAATGCTCGCGTCGACCGGCGCGACACGGAAATTGCGACGCTGCGACGCGAGGTGCTCCGGTTACGTGCGTTTGCAGGCGAGGAAGCACACAAGAGCGACATCGATCTAGACCGTGATCTGGACGCGGTGGAGGCCGGACATCCTAAACTGGGGCTATCAGCACTGGATGAGGAAGGGGACGACGGCGAAGAATGAAGGGTGGTGGACGCGTCAGCTTTTAGTGTATGCAGTATGTACCTACCATGTTGATCTGATCGTGCTTTGTCCTTTTTGAGAGGCTTTTTTTTTGTTGGCAGAGATGCACGGAATGTACTTGTGAGTGGTATGATACAACCTTCCTTATCAGGGATGATTTTCGTGGATTTCGGAGTGTGAATCCGCATGACAGTCGTCGTACACACCTTTCTAACTGGCTTGCTATTCACTTGAACAATGTCCCAAGTCGCTCCTCGCAGTCCCTTGTAAGTCCATCCGTCGACTCTGGGTCAGTCATACCAACGCAGATACGAATTATGATAACCGTCGCTCCAGGTCGGCCGCCTTCCTGATCCACGTCGCCCTCGAAGCACCACTCGTCGTGCAGACCTTTCTTTCGCCGACATCTCTCCCTTTTATGCAGATGACCAACACGACGTTGGTGTTGCTCAAGGTGTGTACATTTCCACGATATCCGAGCTGGGCTTCCCGTGACATGTATCCGTATGCGTGTACTGATGTCCATACTTTTGCACTGTCCAGTTGTACGCCTCCATCGTTGCTGCAACGTGTATCGCCTCGGTACTCGTGTTTCCTCTCCCAGGTGCGTCTTTGTGGCACGTTGAACACCAAGTCTGACATGGACGCCGGTGATCGGACAGAGTTTCTCCCCGGAAAGCGCGCACTCGCGCTCGCGCTGTGCGTTTACCATAGCGTCGCGTCCACGGTTCTCTTCCAGGCCCCCCGATTTATCCCGCATACCTTTGGCGCGTTGTTCGAGTCGTAAGTGTATTTTTTTTCTTGCCCTCCGTTGCCCGATGCCTCTGGCTCCCACGCAACCTAAGCGCTGAAACGTCACGCGATGAATGTCAGATTAAAGGTAACACCCGAAAACGTTTGGGGCACGTTTCATGGCGTGGTGGGGTTGTTAATGGTGGTTTGGTGGCAGTCGACGTTGCAGTACGCGGGTGCATTTCGGGGGAGGGCGTAGGTCGGGATGAGAATTGAAAAAGACAAGGGAGGAAGGCCGGTCTTCGCGTGAGTGCGCTTTGCAGATCTTTCTTGCCCTCCAGGATCTGCATGGCGCGGCCTCAGACGTGTCGCTGGACAGGTGATGGATAGGAAACAAATAGAATATACCTTGCTCCCAAGAGGTCTCGAAGTTCTAGTCAACACCGATACACGAAAACGTGACATCGAGAGGCATCCCGTTTAGCTCAGTTGGTAGAGCGCGTCACTAGTAATGACGAGGTCAGTCGTTCGAGTCGGCTAATGGGAATTATGTGGTTTTTCTTTTCGACGACTATTGCCGTTTGCATCCCGTGATAGATCGGAAGACCAGTTTTTCGGGTGGGTTACGAGCGTGTAGTACCGGTATGAAAAGCGCGTAGGGAAGCCTAAAAGTATGCTCACTTCATGCCCTAGCCCTGGAAGAACGATTGTCTGGGACACACTTCAGCTCCTCTGGCCGCGCACACCAGTAGGGCGCGCAAATCTCCCCGGACCGGCAGTCTAGTTTCAAACTCTGGTAAACTCTGAAGTTCTGGGTAAATTTTACTATAATGTGGTTCTGAAGAGCGCACAGAAGTGCCTGAAGTATGTACACTTGAGCAACTGATCAGGCTTACACCTCAGAAATTCAGGCGACGTCGTCAAGTCCACTACGAAGAAGTCAATTCCGCTATCGCCTAAATAGAGAGTGGCAGGTCAGCTATATTATGGCCAAGTACGCTGGACCATCCACTGACGGCTTCTAACTCAGCGATGGCTCCTGAGACAGTCAAAGTCTCCAAGTCTGTAAGTGCTTTGCGTTATGTCGGAAATTGCGGTGCTAATTGAGCGAGGTACTAGACGATCTGCACCAAATGCTCTACCAACAAGTCCACTGTCGAAGAGCCCACCGTGGTCAGTGTCATCTTTTTGCTGGCATGGTTACCTTTAGCGGGAAGCATATTAGAGGTCGCGCCCTTGACTACTGCGTTGTCACGAGCGAAGATATCGCAGACGTTAGGGATAGCCGCAGCCGCAGCATAACCGAGGCATAACGCGAAGGAAACGAGCGCGGATTGGATACGCATGGCGATTGGGCACAATATAGCTTGGTGAGGTGTGATGAAATCAGAGATTCCACTCAGAGGCTCTGAAGGAAGGTAGGGATCTAGCAAGAAGGGTAGCTTTTTGAGCACAAACAGAAAGCGAGCAAAATACCGAAGCGAACTTGATTTTGGCGATTGCTGACGTCTTTCGGATCTTGTCATCATGGTATGCAAGTCATTCCATCGACATCATGCCGTTGAAATGCTTGGGTTTCCTAGCTCGAGATTTCTGCTCCTAAAATTTACCATTTGCAGCCCCCGTACGGACAAGCTCTGTCAACCACTGTCCAAGATGATGGTCATCGGATATCTTGAATCTTGCACACAGGGTTCGCCAAAGACTGACAGGTTGGTCGAAGAAGCAATTTATGTCAATGTGTACTCGAGAAGTCATGATTTGCTTCTGAAATCCCGGTGGTCGAATTGGGTGTAGTACATCTCTCAAGTTTCTGACGTCAGGTATCGACCTCCAGAGCCTCTGGCTACTAGTAGAAAGCTGGTCATCGGACCAGAGAACTCAAGAAATCCCATCAAAGTTAAGTGCCCATCTTCTGCCTAGGAGAGTCCGAGTCGAACCGACTACTAATACAGCTCGCTTGACAACAAGAATACTATTAATTTAAGTACGACCGAACATAATAGCAAGTTGCATGCGGTTATCACCTAACCCTGGATGACCATACTAATGCCGTGCCTCGGAGGATTGATGGAGAAAATCAATGGTCCGTTGGTTTTGCGGAAATGGCTCGCTTGTATGAAACTCAAGGGAGGTGTCGTTGCAGGTGCTCGTCTGACATGATAGTTAACCAGTCACTACTGGTCCATTGCAAATTTGTGCTACGAAATAAAATACCGCTGGTTCTGGGCCGCCAGGACCACAGGCAGTGCCTCTACTCGGGGGATACTGCCATCTCCAACTCGTGGTGTCTGTCTGACTCACATGAGTATGCATGTGCACCGCTCGCGTGCTCGGATGACCTCATCGCGGTTCAAGGTTACACGTCATCGCACCAGCACTCATTCATTTTCTCGACGTTCGCTCCCATGCCCAGCCAAACTCCACGCCTCTCGGAGGCATGCGCCCTCTCCGAGGTATGTAGTCATCGGGCCATGAGGTGCGTCATACGTGTCGCAGCTGCAACCGACTTGGGCGTGCGGCCCACCTCGAAGGTTGAACGTTTTTGCGTGGATGTCAATGTCACTGTGCCTCTCACTGCATGACGTACATAACACTAGGTGGCAGTCAGATCGAGCACCGTGGACGTCATCCCGCTCGTCGGCGGGCAGTGGGGGCATGCATGGGTTCGGGGAAGAAATGTGGATATGTGGTGGGTACGTTTATTCCTCTGTATCAGCAACCTGGTATATACCCAGACTTCCTGGTGGTGCGCAAGTTCCCCGATTTCGCTGTGAACATCGCTTTGCTCACTCAGCATTCAACATTCAATAGTGATGCTGACAATCATCCTTGTTCATCACTGTCATGTCATGCCGGTCGGAGCCTCTCCATGATCGAATTGCCCCTGTCCCACCACCACGCTCTTACGCGACAAAATGATTGCCGTCTCTTCTTGGCTGTCGTGTCTGACTGACTTTGCATATATTCACTACTCTCCTCGTCACAGTGGACCTGGCGCGTCTTGGCTTAATCTGCGCGATACATATTTTTAGCTTTGTCATTTCTTTCGTCGTTGTCCAGTTCCGCTCATTGTCGTACAAAATGCTTTCAGGCATGCGATCTTTAAGGTAGTTGGTGAGGTTCGCCTCGGCCATCGAGATGCTCTCCGAACGCGTCGCAGGCTGCAACTGACTTGAGCCCGCGGCTTCTTGCATAGATGCAGAGGTACGTCACCTATTTGCCGTTTCATGCATCACCGAGTGCGTTTCACGCTCGATGTTTCCCGTCACTCACGGCGTGATGCATACTACATGGTATGTACTAGCTAGACCGAGGACTCGGGTTCCACATAGCATAGGTTAAGCAGGATCTTGCGCTCCGACTCGCTCGCAAGACGTCCGCAGTACCCGGGTTCGAAATAAGGCATCTAGACTCTGGAGTACCGCGCGCTCACGATATTTCTACACGTGTCCCGGGATTTAGATTTACATGCGTCCTCGACCTGTTGATGTATTCGGTCGGAACGGATCTCGACCTCAGATGGGTTTTTTTTTTTTTTTTTTCAGGCGTGGAATTCAACCGCTGGTAAAGCTGGAGCTGCTAATAGCCCAGGATTTGACGGTGTATCGATTCATTTTAGCTCGTATTACATATCTCAGGAAGACTCGAACGATCATGATCTTGAGCACTTCCGAGCGAGCGAAGCGGACAAAGAAAAGGCCACTTCTGATTTGTTTTCTTTGAATCCCGTTCATATAAATGTTTGCTGACGGTGATTTTCTGGTGGACTACTCGCTGGGGTATGACGTGAAGTGTCCCTTATCATAACAGTGGTACAGAGTCTATTTTTTCTCCTGACATCCAGGCGTGAGACGAAATGTCAGTGAATGGTCCAACCAAGGGTAGGACTATCAGTTCCTTCCTGCCCATTCAATTCACCGACCGTTCCGGTGACAATGATGGTTCAGGCAGGATAGAGTGCCCTCTGCATAAGATGGAGGGAAGAATGAATTCCATCGACTTGATTGCAATGGACGTGGGCCTCAAGTTTGGGGCGACCGGGCTTCCGGCTTGTCAAGGTGCACGAGGGAACGTCACTTGCTCCGAGCCGCCTCTTTCACTCAGGTGACCTCTAGAACGCTTTCTCCCCCCTCGGCGTCAAGGGACATTTCACATGTCGCGCACCGGGGAGTCGAGGCCGTGTTGGCCTCCTCGGCGTAATTGTCTGACTACCTCGGACCGTTTATACCTGTTCTTGGTGGGTCATGTTCACACTCGGTTCACATTCACGGACATCACGATTCACAAGTATACCCCGCGACAGAGCATTGGATTATATTCATCAAGACGCGGCCTAGGTAAAAAAGGAAACAAATTTTGGGTGCTGAGTGCAACCATGGAAACAGGCTTGGCGAAATGTTCGAGGGAATTCTTGACCGGTCCAGTCCACAGGCCACTATTCCATCCGTGCACAGGCGCGCCGTCCACGCGGTGATCCATCCGATGTCCGTGCTCTGCTTGGACGTTTGAACAACGGCGCCGCATGGTGTACATGTGGAACGTTGCCCTCGCTGACTCAGCGACGACCATCATGATGACGATCGAGTACAGTGACTGAACCACCGTACCACGGTCCAACTCGACTGGCGCTATGTCCAACTGGCACTCCTAATTGCACCGGCGCACTTTGAGGCGCACCGGTGCTTTGTTTCACGT
>JBBPJQ010001356.1:0-10967 GCA_038088795.1 Boletus rex-veris
TTGAATTCGGATGATGTGACTCAGTGAACTCTATGTTGATTGCTTCGCCGCCGCATGAACAAAATAGAAGCCACGTACATACCCTGGATTCTCTACACCAGGTAAAAATGTATAAAAGGCGTCGCATTATGCAGAGAAATTGGTATTCGTCCGTGAATCTTGTACATCTTCAACGTGCTTGGATTCCTTTGACATGTTTGGTCTCCTCGCCACCCTTGCGCTCGCTGCTGCGACCGTTTTTCAAGGTGTGTGGTTGCTGTGACGTTTACCCTCATGCTTGTTTCTCAATCAATCAATCTTGTGTAGCCCAAGCAGCCCTCCCCGCCAACTGCGACCGCAATGCGACCGTCGTCGTGGGTGATACTTGCAACGGCATATCTGCCAAGTACAACGTCTCTACGTAAGCCTTGTATTGTCAAGACCGCTAGCATCAACGACTCACCGCACATAGCTACCAGCTCGCCGCTGTCAACAGTGGGGTCATCGACGCGAACTGCGACAACCTTCAGATTGGCGAGGTGAGGCACCCCCACAATCTCATGTATACTAAGACTCACTCTGGCCCTTGTATAGGTCATCTGTCTGGGTCTCACCGGCCAAGATTGCATGACCACCTATGTCGTGCAGTCCGGGGACACTTGTACCACCATCGCGAACGCGTACAGCATTTCGCGGAGTACGCTCCTCACGAACAACCCAAACTTAAACCAGAACTGCACGAACCTCTACCCTGTCGAGGTAAAGCTTTTTCATGAAATCGTGATGAACTGTAGGTCGCTGATCTTCGACCAACCCTACAGGTCCTGTGTGTCTCTAGCCAGATCTATGTTTGACCATGTCATCTTGAATGTTCTAGCATACCCAACACACCAAACATGTGATGCATGAAAGTGCATTGTATTCATCTGTGTATATACCCCAAAATTCATAATTGTCATGTCGACAGTTGTCCACAGCCACATACCCCTTTAGATGGGGTTCTTTCGAAGCATCCCTCTGCTGATTTCACTCATTTCCAAATATTTTATCATAAAGTTTAGGATGCCCTCTAATGTTATTCCAGTTTTCAAGGGCAAATTGGAGAGTTCATGAGGGTTGGAGGTACATAGCGATGTGCTGGGCCCTGAGCCCGGCCAGGCCAGCAGGAGGGCTTGATAAGGCTTGTGGCCCAGTTTTTGGATCTTGTTGGGCCTCGAGCCTAGGGCCTGATGAAGGTTAAGTCGCAATTATACGTGAAAATAAAGCAACAACTCACCTTAGAATTTGCTCTCGCAGGTGCTTTAGACACCTTCAACAGGGAAGACTTCGCCAAGCAGAGAACCAGAAGCATGCGCCGCCCGTTTGAGTACGTGCAAACCCGTGGTACACTTGACTGAACTGTTTCTTTGGGAAACAACGTCAAAGCGCTGAGCATACATTTAAAAATGTTCAAAGAGTGGGTGGCTACCACGATGTACATCCTCTCGGCGCGGCGGGACACATTATGAGTCGGGCGTTGACGACGACGTGACCTGAGTGGGCCCCGACAGGGAAACCTAGGTGTTAGTAACCCCCGGGCCAATAGAACGAGTAGAAAACCACCTACCCCGCAATCCACTGGATGACCATCGCGACTGGTCGTCTATGTTCATGATTTCCGCGTCGTAGCGCCCGTATTTAAACGTGCTGGGCCTAGATTATATTGTGACCCCCATCACAATTACATACAATGGTATTTAATGGTGCCTAGATTTTTCCGACAATATTTTTAATAATTGGGCCACCCAAGTGCGCCTCGTGCTCACTGAAGTGCTCCGACCAAAACCTTGTCCACATGGTTTTCCTCCAACAAAGTATACATAGTAGGGGATTTGGGACATGATTTATTTCTGGTGGGGAGAAGGACAAACCTAACTTATAGCGACGCCACCGGGTTGCACCGAGCCTAATTAGGCTTACTAACCGGGAAGTATAGGTGAGCGCCTCGTGCTACGCCTCAGGCTTCTGGTGACCAGTTCGTCTGGCCATCAGTCTACCTTGTATGTATTCTTCACAGTAAATCAAGTGCACGGAGATGCCTTATATTGACTTCGGTGTCTTCTATACTCATTAATTCCTAGAGATTCACAGGCGGTCATCTATACCCATCCAAAGCGTCGCGTCTAGTACTACCATCCCAGCACCACGCAAGTACTTACCACGCTCAAGCTACGCTCGTCACATGGGCCAGAACACGGCCGACACCACCGATCTTCGCGTATGTATTCTACGGTCATTCAATCTTCTCCGTTGCTCTGATTGCTGTTTCATTCTTCTTACGCTCCGTGGGTAGCGCTGGAATGATCCTCGTTTGACCTTGAATTCGGATGATGTGACTCAGTGAACTCTATGTTGATTGCTTCGCCGCCGCATGAACAAAATAGAAGCCACGTACATACCCTGGATTCTCTACACCAGGTAAAATTGTATAAAAGGCGTCGCATTATGCAGAGAAATTGGTATTCGTCCGTGAATCTTGTACATCTTCAACGTGCTTGAATTCCTTTGACATGTTTGGTCTCCTCGCCACCCTTGCGCTCGCTGCTGCGACCGTTTTTCAAGGTGTGTGGTTGCTATGACGTTTACCCTCATGCTTGTTTCTCAATCAATCAATCTTGTGTAGCCCAAGCCGCCCTCCCCGCCAACTGCGACCGCAATGCGACCGTCGTCGTGGGTGATACTTGCAACGGCATATCTGCCAAGTACAACGTCTCTACGTAAGCCTAGTATTGTCAAGACCGCTAGCATCAACGACTCACCGCACATAGCTACCAGCTCGCCGCTGTCAACAGTGGGGTCATCGACGCGAACTGCGGCAACCTTCAGATTGGCGAGGTGAGGCACCCCCACAATCTCATGTATAGTAAGACTCACTCTGGCCCTTGTATAGGTCATCTGCCTGGGTCTCACCGGCCAAGACTGCATGACCACCTATGTCGTGCGGTCCGGGGACACCTGTGTCGCCATCGCGAACGCGTACAACATTTCGCAGAGTACGCTCCTCAAGAACAACCCAAACCTGAACCAGATCTGCACGAACCTCTACCCTGTCGAGGTAAAGCTTTTTCATGAAATCGTGATGAACTGTAGGTCGCTGATCTTCGATCAACCCTACAGGTCCTGTGTGTCTCTAGCAAGATCTATGTCAACTTGACCAAGTCAGCTTGAATGTTCTCATACCCGACACACAGAACGTGTGATGCAAGTCGGAAATGGGGCTTTGGCATATAGATGAAAATTCATTGTATTCATCTGTGTATACACCCCGAAATTCAGAATTGTGATGTCGACGGACGCTGTTCTTCATAAACGCCTGCCTTTTGCCGCACCCTGGTTGGTACCCTTGACGATCTCACATTCAATTCAAAGGACCGCCCGGACGCTCGAGAAAAATAATCAGCCAACCAGGCCCAACCCTATCTCCGTTAAGATCTGAATTTGATGGTCGTCTTTCATGCACGGCGGCACATCAAGTCGTCCTCGCCTATGTATCACGCCCTTGGCCGTCCCACGTTCTCGGGTGTAGTAGCTAAGAGGTTGGCAACGACTGCACTGCTCTCTTGCATCCGTTTGAACTCTTCATACAATTGCTGAACACCGCGCGTCGTGTCCGCGATGAGCTCCTGCTCGGTCGGCGGAGTGGCGTTCCGTGTGTCGGGCTCGGGGAGCGGGTACGCGCCGACGCCAGATTGTCTGAGCACTTCGCCGAGGCCATGCAGGGCGTGATCGAGGGCTGCCAAGTCCGCTGGACAAGGGTGACAATCAATACGCGGACATTGAGGCCATGAACAGGTGCTGACCTTGTGTCTGCGCTGGGTTGACGCCTGCCTGATAGGCATTTTGTCTGATCAAAGGTGTGAGCTTTGAAAAGGATCGAGTTTGGGGCTGGACGTACATGCCGTTCAGTGCGCTGCGTGCAAGGGCGTTGACCCGAGCGACTTGTTCCATGGCGATCTGTATGTGTTGTTTGAACAGCTCGGGCGAGTTTGGGTCTGCGAGACTAGTGGTGCTAGTAGTCGACTCCTGAGACAGCGGTGGAAAACTAGACGAAGGGATGGCGAGCGGGAATGCGGAGGACTGGGACTGGGACGTATGAGACGTTGCAGTCGCAAAGGACTGTTGGCTTGAGTTCATCGCAACGTCCATCATCAAGAGTATGATCCAACCACTGGCGTCGCGTCTCCCACCCATCGCAAAGATCGCTACATGCACGACCACACAGCTCTCCGAGTCCATTCAGTACCTCCAAAGGCTCTACCGGCCTCAAGTACGCGGCTCTCGCAGACGACGGCGAGAGGACGACGCATCACCCGATGACGACGTCCGATCTGACGCCTTTGAGCGCGCCTACGCAATCCGCTGGCTCACAGCGCTCATCACTCAGCTCGAAGTTCGGGCACCTTGTAGCATCCCCTCCGAATCCGACCACCCCATCCATGACACCGACAGCCTCATCCAACAGGCAGCCTCCCTCCTCGCGACCTGTGCTGGCGTCGCCGCTGCAGGCAAAGTACAGCGCCGATTCACTTTCGAGTCCACTCTCGTTGGAGAGGTCCACGTCGACTTGACGGACATACCCTTGGACAATCATGATTACGGGAGTGTTGGGGCACAGACGTGGGGTGGGGCATGTGTACTCGCAGAGATGATCGCAGAACATCCCGATCGATTTGGTCTAGGAGCTTGGAGTTCATCTGCGAGCAGTGGTACCGGCCTGCGTCCCCTCCGTATCCTCGAGCTTGGCGCAGGTACTGGGTTAGTTGGCTTGACGGTGGCCAAACTATTGCACGCATCAGTGCTTCAACCCTGGAAGAGTCCAACCCCAAACCTGCCCCTGGCATCCATCGTCCTCACAGACGTCTATCCCGCCGTCCTAGACAACCTCCAATCCAACATGGATGCCAACTTTCCAACCGTTCCCGACGACACCCATCACGCGATCCGCGTCCACACCCATCCTTTGGACTGGTCCTCCTTTTCCACGACAGACACACTACCTGATACCCTGTCGACCCCCTTTGACGTCGTCTTTGGCGCGGACATTGTTTACGAGGCTCAGCATGCTGTTTGGATACGCGATTGCCTCAGGTCTCTCCTCGCACATCCCGATAGCTCGAGCAAGGATCCTGTATTTCACCTCGTCATTCCTCTCCGACCGACCCATACATTCGAGTCCAGCACGGTCGAAGAAGTGTTTGGCGCAAAAAGTCATGTCTTGGAAGGATCACAGCGAGAGCTTACCATTCTCTCTCTCGAGTCTATTGTTTGTGAAGCTTACGGAGAGGGAAGGGTTGAGAGGAGCCGCATGAATGATGATGTAGAATACGTTTACTATCGAATCGGATGGACTTGATGACCATACGAATATGCAACGGATGTGGTCATAAATTGGAGGTGGTAAAAAGCATAAGTAACAAGCCTGCTGCCGAGCAGCAGGGATGTCTACTTCTTAACCACCGATCCCTTTCCTCGATAAAGTTGAAGCTTGGGCTGGCCTGGATACGAAGACCTCCGCAAGGCTGACATGCTGACGTCTTGCCTCGTTACAGCGGCATGTCCGCTCGTTCAGCTCGCATGCGGTTTATACACCAGCATGATTTCCTCCAAGTCACCGTACATTAATCAGAACGGCACGCACGTTTCCGGAACTTGAGGCGAGTACCAGTAACTCATCCACAACCCATATCCTCGATTTGACGATAGATCGATTGAGTGATGTATCCTAGCAGACGTCTGACAATGGCAAATATGACGATACCGCACCTGCCTATAGCTCAACGTGAGCAGGCTCCGAAACGAGCGTGCTTCCCGAATCAGCAACCGCAGCCGATTCTGAAGCGACGCTCGACAATGGCACGGATTCCTCAGTCTGGGAGACACCAATCGAATGTCCTGGCAACATAGCAGTAACTGCCAAAACAGAAGCGAGCGTCGACGGCATCGCTGTCGCCGCAACCACGACGCTCGTCAGTGAAGTCCCCGCACCAACGTCCGTCACCACTTCCTTCAACTTTTCCCCTGTGGCTCGCCCGCGAGAGCCACCGAGACCAGGTACGAACCTCGTCCACCAAAACGCAATCCTCAGCCCTCTATCGAGTATCCGCTGCTTCAGTATGAACAACACCACAAGTCCAAAGAAGACGAGGGCTGCGATGATGAGCACGCGATCGAGCCAGTCCGTTTGTTCAAGCGCAGTCACTAGCTGCTTCGAGGTGCCAATAAGGAGATTGAGCATATCGTGTTCTTGCGAGGCCGATTGAAGATTGGCCGTGGAGGACTCTGTCGGAAGTGGTGTTAACTAAGGCAGACGATGGAGGAGTACACGAACCTAGGAGTTGACTAGAGAGAACACTCTGCTCGAGCTCTTTTTGCATGAGGCCTATTGTCCGTTGTAGAGCATCCGTGACATTGTTGTTGGCCTTGATGAGTACGTCTTCTCTAGAGTGGAAAAACCATCGTCATAGTTAGTCCCGAGCCAGACAAGCTACCACGGGGCTTTGAGAATACGAACGTGACTTTCTCATTGGAAGGCGTCACTTTTTCTCGAACAGATGGCGGACGAAGGAGGAGTTCTTCACGCTGCGATCGGGTCTGCGCATCTATTGCACGCTTCGAGGCAAGCACGGCTGCCCGGGAGTCTTTGCGTAGCCTTTAAGAATGAGGCTAGGAAGCAAGCCAATGGTCGTGAACATACCCATCAAGCATCTTCAGATGTTCGTCTACCTTTGCTCTGAGCGCCGTGCGCGCCCTGTCGGTCCGCTGGTCATCTATGAGAACATCTAGTTCCTACGAAGACCACAACCCAAAGGTCAGTCTTCATTCAACATCTGTCGTGGTCACAGGATCCAAGCTACTCACTTCAACCTGCTTTGCCAGCTGTTCAATGTCCTCTCTGATTTCGGCAGCCCATGCTTGTTGGGTGGCAAGTGGTCCAGTACATGCTCGAAGCCGCGGTATTTGAAACGTTGAAAGGTCGTTTCGACGCCGTTCAACTGATTCGAGGAGAGCCTGTGCTTCAACGTCGAAAATGATGTGGATTGGAGCCATGGTTGGAGGTCGAGGATCAAGGTCCCGCACGTCGCACGCAAGCCTCACGGCACCGGCCCGGGCGGCTCGGAGCGACTCATCCAAACGACGCATCAATCGGATCTCCCTCTACTACTCTCTGGCATGCCTCCTCAAACTCTGTGTTTACGTCAACATAGCCCCCTTTCCCTGAATCTTCAAGCCGTCCGTGCCTTATAATAAAGAGGTCTGGTGCAAGGAATATCGCGGCAAAGTTATCCGTTTTCACGATAACCTACCCAGAACAAGGACCCATATAAGTTCGTGAACCCTACCCGCTCGTGTTCTTGTATCACCACCCAGCGATGTGGACTGTAGCTATTTCCATTCTAACATTCGCTTGTGTCGTGGTGCTTGACATTGCACGTCGACATGTCAAGAGTGCGATACTCCATTCCTCTTACCCATTGCCTCCTGGTCCACGGGGCCTACCGTTCATTGGCAACGTTATCGGACTCAACCCACATGTCCTGTGGTTGATGTACGCCGAATGGGCGAAGCAATACGGTATATAGTCCCAATGCCTCACTCACTTGTGTTGTTTGCTCAAGTGGCTGGCTTTAGGAGACCTCGTCTACACCCGAATCCTGGGAAGGGACATTATCATCATTAATTCGGAGGCAGTCGCAAAGGATTTGCTCGAGAATCGCTCCAGAAACTACTCTGACCGTCCTTTCCTTGCCACCAAAAGCTTGCAAGTTCCCTTTCAATGTAATGTCGTCAGGCTCGACTGACGTGACCATCCATGGTAGGTGTGGAAGGGACTTCAGTACTATCTTCATGGAATATGAGGATAGATGGCGTCTACATAGGCGGTTTTTCCACCAGACGTTCCGGAGTGAGGCAGTCCATAGGTTCGTGCCCTTGCAGCATCGCAAGGCATGTTAACTATTGCGAGGGCTCCTGAATAGCCCAGATCGATTCTTTGAACACATATTCAAGTACGTCTTCAAGCAAACACGCTTGACTGATGCTGATAGCCACATTACCACTCCCTGTAGGTACACCACATCGATCATCCTGAATAGCATGTATGACCTCGACACGAAGACCCAGACAGACGAGCTCGTGGATATCGTTGCGAAGACACTCAAGATTATTTCATTTGCTCTGCGTCCTGACATCTCGATCCTCGTTGGTGCATTCCCGGCGCGTGAGTGCAATATACACATTGTCTGCGTCGTGGGTCCGAACTATCGAGGGACATCTAGTTTTGAAGCTTCCGTCTTGGTTCCCTGGCATGTTTTTCAAACGAGACATGGCAATTGCAAAAGAACTCTCCAAGCAATACATCGAGAAGCCATTTCAGTACTCTTTACAGAAACTGGTAAGGGAATGTTAAGGAATTTTAACATCACTTCATTGCTGTGTTAGTCTGCGGGTAGCTCTGCTCCATGCATGGTATTCGATGCACTCCGGAATGTGGAAGGGAAGGGTACCTCATCAGACGCGGGGTGGATGAGGGACCTATCAGAGGCAGCCGCAACGGGCCTCATAGGTGAATACCGCACCTCTCGGATGGTGACCTTGTCTTATTCGGATTTTTAGCTGCATCTGAGACGGTGAGTAACGATTTCCAACTTCATCGACGGGTTCGCATTCTTATCGTTTAATATGCGGAGAACAGTCCAACTCTATCATCTCGTTGTTTTTGTTCATGATGGTGGTGAACCCAAAGGCTCAGAAGACAGCCCAGGCGCAAATCGACTCTGGTGGGTGGGAACAGAATACCGATGATCAAAGATCGATCATCATTGCCTTACGTCGACGCTATCCTTCGCGAGACACTCCGGTACAGCCCTGTCGTCCCTTTATGTGAGTGGTGCCGTATGCATTTATTCCTTGGTTGAGTTGTCTATCGATCAGCGATTCCACGTGCTGTTGTGGATGATGACACATATGCTGGATTTCGCATCCCGAAAGGTGGGTGGGCCACAGTTTACAGAATTCCTGTGTGTTCATGTGTATTCGCAGGAGCTATCGTCACCTCCAACCTTTGGTCAGCACCATGGCTCTCTGCAATCCGCTCAATCCTGAACAGTTCCATTCCCCCTTTGCTAGGTCAATGGCCCACAATGAATGCAAGTACCCAAACCCCCACGAATTTGTCCCCGGGCGATTCCTCAACGACGATGGCACACTGAAACCTGATGACACTGAAAATATCGCATACGGATTCGGTCGGCGCATTTGCGTCGGGAGACACTTTGCGGATACGTCCGTGTGGTCTGTGATTGCCAAGATATTCAATGGCCGTGTTCACAATAGAGCAGGTCAAGGATGAGAATGGGGTGGAAATTCCTATAGAACCAAAATTCTCCAGCGGCATCACTATGTAAGTAATGCATACGAGGTATCCCGTTGTTCCTGATCATGATTACGGTGTATGGTGTAGACATCCGCTCCCGTTTCCGTGCAGTATTGTACCTAGGATTCAGGGAATGAATGTAGAGAAGCTGGAACAGTTGATTGAGGCGAGTACTGCCTAGAGTGGTACTTGTATGCCGCCTCTGCTAGGACGCCAGGTAGGTCGTTTTTTCTATCTTGACTATACGGTGTGTACATGCTTGCAGAGAACTGGGACCGCTATGATATTGGTGAGCAGGCGATGTGCATCTCTGCGCCTCTGTTGTTGATGCGTGTCACGATGCAGGCACGGGTATTTTATTACTGTAGTTCGTTTCAACTGGACGCTGGCAAATACCTAGTCTCGTTCCCGACGTTCCCCATTCGAACTCCAGCCAAGTTGGATCTGGTGCCGAGATTAGCTCTGAGATACCGCATATTTTATGGATGTCTGAAACCAGCTGAAACCCCTTTCGTTACTACTAACCCTTGACACATTAGCAGATGACTTAGGGGATAAGAAGGCACAGGACTCTCTGAGAGTTCTTCCGCTGTCACAGATCAAACAAGACTTAACCACTCGGACCCTATCCCTTGATCACCAGACTGTCAGGACGCGGTCAAGTGTCTGATTACCGTCGGTGAGCGTGTAGTATCCACCACCTACAGAGTTCTGCCGCAAACATGCAAACATTATCAACCCATACGCTTCTGCATCTCAAAAACGAGTCCTCTGGCATAATTGTCCCCTCCGCTGTCACACGGCCGTGTCGTGCCACCCAGATGTCATATGATACTTACGCGGGACAATCGCATTCGGCAACTTATTGTGATTACAGCAACCGCCAAAAGTTAGGCCCAGACTCTAACGCTGACACAGTGGTGCGAGTTAGTCTGGTCACGAGACTAGGTGCGAGTGTATCGGATTGCCAAACATTCGATGCTCAAAGTGCCAACTTCCAGTCAAGTGCGTGCATGTCAGTAAGCGTTGCTCCAGCTCAACCTATCCGTGGGCGTGTACTACCACACGTGTATTCCCTTCCTAGGTCCTTCGCAGATCAAGTACTAAATCCTGAGTTGAGGAGCATATGTTGTGCGTGTGGGCTGGCATGTTTTGTTAGCAGGAGGCGTGTAATTTGATTTTGAATTGGACCAGAAGCAACCTGCCATCCCATGACCTTTGATCGACCCGAGCCAACTACAACCAAGGAACAAACACACACATATGACCCAAAAATGCAATGCTCAAGCAGTGGATCGATTGGTCTAAGTCAATGTCAAAGTAGAGCCTTCTTTAGAACCACCAAGTCGATCCCGATCCTTGTTCGTTCCCTACTACTCAACCATACCCACCCTACCGAATCATCCGACCCACAGACACGATCCGTCGCGAAACACACCTTGGTCCACAGTACAGCAATGGGGGAATGAGGAGGAGAGGGTGGAGAAGTGGAGAAGTGAAAAAATCGATGTCGCGGGGCGAGGAGCGACAAGTATGTCAGTGACTAGTCATACCGACCTCCTATGTGCAAGTTAGC
>JBBPJQ010001357.1:0-10967 GCA_038088795.1 Boletus rex-veris
GCCAGTTAGTCATTTCTGTTAGTCACATCAGTTGGTCAGTTGGTCAGTCAGTCAGGTTTGTCAATGTTGTCAGTTTATCAGCTAGGTAGGTAGTTAGTCAACCAGTCCATTCAATATATCATTTTGTCAGCTGGTCAGTAAATCAGTTCAGTCAGTCAGGTCAATCTATCAGTAATCAGTCCATTCAGACCTGTCAGTCTTGTCATTGATCTCAATCACCCAGAAAAAATGTAGGTTTACTGATGTTAGAGCCTCATTGTAGTTCTTTTGTCTTTTCTGAATATAGTGGTCAGAACCATATGTCTATGGTATAGAGCATCTTTGGAACTGCAACTGCTAGGTAGAGTTGGTGGGTTAGTGATAATGACATACCAAAAGCTGATAAGGAGAGACACTTGAGTTGAAGGGCATATGCTGTTCCTTTGACTAGGGCATATGATACCTGGGTATGCCATTTGAGTGTTTGATCAACAATTACATCTAGGAATTTGTGGTGAGTAATGGGTTCTAAGATGACATCATGGAGCTTCAGTGATGGACAGGTTTTGGATGCGAGGGGGCTGAGGTCTAGTAGGGCAAATTTGCTAGTTTTGAAGTGGGAGTTGTGTTTCTTTGTGCAGTCATATCCTTTATTCAGGTGTTCCATCATGTCAATAAGAGTAGCATGGGTAACTTCAAATGTTTTGCCTATTGCCATGAACATTGTATCATCAATGAAGGCTTGAACTTGTTCTGTCTTATCTTGTTCTGTCAAGATATCAAGTAAGTCTGAGTTAGAGATAATATAAAGGATCATTGAAAGAGGGTCACCTTGACCGATGCCATTGGTGATGGACATCCATTGGTTGGCTAGGTATCCATTGAATTTCAATTTTGTTCACCTTTGATCTAGTGTGTTTTGAACAAATGTGATGATATGTAGGTTCTGGGATATATTGTTTGTACATGTTGTGGAGCAAGCAGTCAGTCACTGCATTGAGGAATGCTCCTTCTATATTTAGGAATAGAATGAATACCACCTTATTTGTTTGCCAAGCATTTTTGACTGTTGCTTTAAGAAGGTGTAGAGAGTTGGTGGTGGATTGCCCTGGTCTGCCTCCAAAGTGCGTGGTTGATAGGAGGTTGTTGTTTTCTAGCAGGTAGGTTAGCTGTTCCACTATTATGAAGGAAAGCAGTTTATAGGTTGTGTTCAAGAGGGTGATTGGGCAATATGTCTTTGGCAGTGTGTAGTCTGGTTAGCTGGGTTTGCACAGGATGACTGTCGTAAACTCTCTCCATGGGTCAAAAAAGACTTCCAGGTTGATAGAAGCTTGAAATATGTGAAGGAGATGCAGTATTAGGGTATCTTCATATTATTTGAAGATTATGTTGCAGATGCCATCGGGGCCTGGGGTTTTATATGGGCTAAGCTTGACAATGGCTTTGGCCAGGGTTGTCTCAGTTACAATGTTTAGTAGTTGTATAGGATCTGGATAGACAAAGTCAGCAGGGATGAATGACATTGAGGGAGGGGGAGAAAAGAAAGCTTTAGCTAGAATGTTACTCTTCTGTTCATTGCCATCATATCTGTTGGTTGTGTCTTGAGAGGGGATGTGCATGTTGGAGTTGGTTCCTGTTAAGTTGAAGATATATTTGTTAGCAATCCATATTTCATTACCATTAATCTCTTTGAGCCAGTCCTTCCAGTGTTGCTTTTTTGTTGATTTGATTACATTTGAAAATTTGTTGTGTTTGATTTTAAGCTCTTTATAGATTTGGTGGTTCTGCTGGTGGCAGAGCTTATAGACTGTATTTATAGTCCATTGCAGTTTGGTTTTTATCTTGGATAGATCTTTTATCCACCACCACTTGGAGTGGGGGCTCAGGCACAAATAAGTAGGCATCTGCATGGGTATACCCCAGGGTATCAGCACTCATACCCATACCCATACCTACCATATACTCATACCCATGACATGGGTATGGGTATTTTCATGGGTCAGTGAGGGTACCATCATGGATATTATTAATATCCATGGGTTCAGTGCAAAGTTGCTAATCATTGTAGAAAACCTAAGCAATGGCATAAATATGACAAGTGTGCTATTTTTATGCTTAGTTTCATGTCAATTATAGCCTACTAATTGTGAATCTAATCTGATACTAATTCTAATCTAATCCTAATCCTAATCCTGAACTAATCCTGCTCTTGATCCAATTTCAATTAATATTAAAAGTCTGGTCCAGTCCAGTTTTTTGATCTGCAAATGGGGACACTGGACCATAACAACTGATAAGGTCCTGCAATCATTTGGACCAGACTGAGACTGAACAAAAACTGGTCCTAAATGGTTTACTTGCAACCAGTTGTAATCATTCTTTTGAAAGACTGGTCTACAACTCATTCGTGTGTGACTGCCTTACTTAGATATGGTGGGACAGGATATAGTATGTACTCTTGGCTTTCTGTCAATCCAACAATTATGTAATTTGGCCTAGGGGCTGCGGAGATATAACCATTTCAGGGTCAGATGACATTGCAACATTTATGATTCTACTATGTACATAGAAATAAATAAAATAAAATCAGGAAAAATCCACCAAAATTCAAGGGTGTAGTACTACATAGGGGAAATCAGGGGTATGTTAGGATTGGTAAGGGTTAGGACTAGTGAGGTCCAGAACTGGCAAGGTTTAGAATGAATGATTAAAGTTAGTGAAACGACCAAATATCCTATCTCTGATATTGGTTGTTGTTTGAGCAATATGGCGCTTACAATGAGTATGTCTGATGTGTCGAGGGGAACGTCAAGGATGTCAATGGGAAAGAGGCAGTTAAGCCTTTTATAGATTAGAGACTATCAGACTATAGGTGAAATGACCAAACCTATCTATACTTCTATAGGGACTTTAGTTGTACGTGGAAAGTGCTAGATGTTGTTAACAAGACCTAGGAAGGTTGTGTGAACCTTCTAGGGAGTCTATTGGTATCAATGGGAAAGGAAAACAACAAAAGAACTAGACTAGAGAGTAAGTATACAGTTAACATAGGGGCACAGACCAAGCTGTACATAGCTATGTACATAGCCATGTATTCTATAAAGAGTTAATATGTTGTAGACTGGTTAACATGAGTTAGCCATGAGTTAGCAGATAAGCACTGTCTAGATAAGATAGAGTGATGTGATTGGATAATAAGGAAAAGTGAGTCAAGTGGAAAAGCATTAGGTGAGCATGAGGATAACATGTGTAGCACAGCCGAGATAAGGGAGAGAAGGTCATGTGATTGGTTACATGACTAGACATGTGACTTTGATAAGATAAGATGTGGACAAGGTAACTGAAAGCATAGTGTCCAGGTTATAGGGGCTATTAAAATGTTCGGCACATAGGGGCTAATGCAAGTAAATGTTCAGTAGATATGTAGTGACCTAGCAATGGGAAATAGTGGCTGTTACAATAGGAGGATACAAGGGAAACAACAAAAGAACAAGACTAAGGTATAAGTGCTACAACTACGAGTACTTATACCATTGGTAACCATGCACAGACCATGCTGTGTGTGTCTATAAGTAGTAATTAGTATGATCACTGGTTACCATGCACTAGAGGTGAGGCAAAGATAAGCACTGCCTAGATAAGAGAGATTAATGCTATTGGTCGATAAGGAAAATGAGTCAAAAGGAAAAGCACAAGGCGAGCACAAGGAGCATAGCCGAGATAAGGGAGATAAGGTCATGTGACGAGATGTGATAATGATCACGTGACTTGATAAGATAAGGCATTGATGACTGATAAAACAAGTGGATTTGACGAGCAAGAAAAGGAAAAGATATCCAGCAATATGGGGTGAGCATAACAGTTAGAATGAGAATGAGAATGAGGATTGTGATAAGGGTTAGGATTAGTGAGGATTGGGATGAGCATTAAGATTGGTAGTGATTAGGATTAGGATAAGATAAGGACAGGCAAAAAAAACAAGTAATGATTTAGATTAGCATTTGGTCTAGTCAACTACCAAACCCACATCCATAATGGTATTATACCCACCCCATGGATATGGGTATCAGGTGGGCAAACCCACACCCATACCCACTGGTACCCATACCCACAACCCACATGGGTTTGCAATATCCATGCAGTTGCCTAGTCCAGCTACAGTCTGTAGCCGGCTTGGAGCTTAAGCTGCAGCAACACTACCTGAGGCTAGTATAGTATCTATAGATAAGCACTGCACAGTCTGTGCCCCTATCTCAATAATATAAATACTCTAGTCTAGTAGCTAGTATTTTCTAGTCTTGTTCTCTTGTGTTTAACACTAGTTCCCTAGTGTTTTTCCATACCCAATAGACTCTCTTGGGATTTCCCAATTCTACTAATGATTGATTGTTCCCTATAGCACTTTCCTAGTAACTCTAGACCCCTATCTGAGAACTATAGTCAGGTTTGGTTGTTCAAAATCTGTACAGCATGCTCTGTGCTGTGGCTGCACAGGGGGGGACCTTCTTGTGACACTGTGACAACTGTTACTTGCTATGCAAAGCACTGCACAACATAATTATAATTTGCTAATGCAGATCATGCCTGTTAGTCTTGTCATTGACCTGGTTTGCTGATGAAGGTTTACTGGAATTTTTATTTGTCATCAGCCCATGTGATGCATTACAGCAACCAAAATTTTCATCATTTCATCAGGCATGGAGACCAAGAACTGTATCCAATATGAAAATGTTCACCAAAACATTTCATCAGTCAAGCCTGATGCATGTCAGGAATAAATTTTCATTATTTTTAGGCCTGTGTGACATGTGACAGACAAATTGATTGAAATGATACAGTAATTGAATTTATCCAAGAAATTCCTAAGAATTGCAATTCATTACCATGAATATTCCTGGACTGTGACATTCAAAATTGAAGGGCTTCAGAGATGCTCCATATTGAGTAATTCCAGGTATCTAATGCTGAATGTACATGTAAAACACATGTGTTTCAGTTTGTTGAATATGCCACCCCCCTAATACTAATCTGAATCTGTGCCTTGATAATTCTGAATATACCACTTGATGGATTGATTCTATGTGATGTGGACAAGCAAGTACCCCTATGTCAGATATGGGCAGATTGTCAAACACCATTCTTTCTTTGTCACTGTTGGATTGATTCTAGGGTCCTGAAATTTAGTTTGCATTGGCCCAGCACAAGGATGGAAAGATTCCTATAGTACATCAGACACGAGCTCATTGCCACTTGGCTCACCCCTTTCACTTTGCAAGCCTCCCTTCTTCTCCATTCTGCATCCGAAGCTTTTGTCTTCCCAGCCTGAGGTGATTGTTGTTACACTCCACTGATATGTGTTGGTCCTCTGGTCCACTGAAGTAAGTTGAGAGAGCATTCTAGCCACTTGATTTTATAATGTCAACTGTTAGGGAAGTACAATGTATGTTAGGGGCTATTGTGTACATCAGCAAATGTATACATTCCTTGGTCAAACTTGACTGAACTTAGTTTTTCTTGTCAAGTAGGTAAGTGATGCCAGCAGCAGTAAGTGACATAAGTAATGCTTATCAATGGTTACATTCAATTATAATAGGCCCTGTGTCTCGATTTGGATAAACAAGTGTTTAAGTAGCAAAGTAAGGGTACAACAATGGCAAGTACTAGTACTACTACTGTAACGTCAGAACATACTAGTAGTAGTTGGCAATGGTACTAGTGATCTTGCTGTTCTGTTAATTGCATAGTAATACTGACCTGTTGAGACACTCTTCCTCCTCCTCCGCTTCCTGAGTCTTGACCCCTACCAGTGCACACACTGTTTTCCTGTGCACATTTTGTTTGAGTAGTCAGGGGTGCTGCAGTGTGTGGTGGAAGGAGGACTGCCTATATCATATGACTTGTGCTTGGTCCCTCTATGGCCATTCACAGGTGCAGTGGGCCAGTGAACATGGCAGGGGAGAGCAAACCAGCACGGAAAGTTTGCGAGTGATGTGGAAAATTGCCAGTTGTAGCTTTGATCAGAGGGCATACTTGGTGAATCCATAGACATGTCAAGAAACATTACTAGATAGACAAAATGAAGATACTTACATCTCAGGGATGCAGGACTGAATGACAGACCAGTTGGTGAGTACCATAGTGACATAGGGCTGAATGATGGAGACTGGGGGCTATACCGAGGTGACATTGGCGAGAATGATGGTGACATAGGCGAATATCTCAGACTCGTGGGCAAGTATCCCAGCGATGTCAAATTTAGCGTGGGGGATGTTGGTGAGTATGTCGGCAATGTCAATGCCCTCCCTCGGTCGTAGAACGGCAACAATGCATACGGCGATGTCTGAAAGGGTGATGTGGCACCACCAAACAGCGATTGGGGAACATATGGAGATGTGGGGGAGTATGCATTCGGAGAGCTGGGACTATAATCTGGTCCAGCAGGCAACATTCCACCTGCACCAAGTGGGCTTTGCCCATATCCAAGGAAGGAGAAACTTGTGGCATCTTCATCACCTTGGACAGCAAGCAGTGAGAATGCGGCCAACTCGCCTTTAAATGCGGTCTCGGACCATGCAGGGGAGTTGGTATTGTATGGCGTCATCACCACTTGTCCCGGTGTTATACCACCGTCCGTGTGGGCTGCGAGCATGTTTTGGACCGGGAGGTGGTGATCGATGATAGCGTCCTTGAGCATGTCGATGTCCAGTGCAACATCAAAAGCACCAGTTCCCATTGGTGCCAACTGCCCAAACATCACATTCTCTGCAATACCATGGCAGTGATCCTTCTCTCCAACAGCTGCAGCTTCCATCAAGATTTCCACCATTTCCTCAAATGAACATCACATGAGAGCTCCTATATCAGCACGGTTAATATCATGGCGAGTGATAGCCATCAATGTGCCATGGTGTGTCATGAGATTGCAAAGCAGCGCAAGGTGTCTGTAGTTCACATATGAACCGTCGAATTCAATGACACCATGCAACTCTCTCATGATAGCTGTGCAGGCGGCCTCGATGCCCAACATGTTGAACACTTTCATGCAGCTGTTCAAATATGTCCGCGTGAAGTCGACCCCATCAATGGTCATGACCGTTTTGAGGTTGACACCATCCATCTTCAGCATCCATTCCTTTTTTTTGTCTTGATGGAACCCTCTTCATTGTGGAACACCTTGTCATGCTCCTGCAAGAAGACCCGGTGAATACTAGGCACTCTGTGAAGATTGATGGAGTTGAGCATTGTGTTCTCCAGCTGGCAAAGGAATATATCTTCTTCAATTGCCCCCATTCTGTCCTTGTCCTTGTCCACCCCACCAAGAACACGACACCAGATGATGAGCTTCTCGGAGTTGTCTTCGCTCCAGATGACAAACAAATCTGTCTTGAAGCTCTCCGCAATCCGACCGGTGATGTACGCCATCGTCAAATTTCTGTCAATCATCCATGCATGGTCAAGCACCAACCAGAGAAGCCATGGGGACTGAAGGTGCAGCTTCAACTCAATCTCATCATCCAGAATTGCGAAGAACAACTCAACGAATATGGAATCTTCCTCGATGATGGTCGATGTAGAATCAGGATCATGCCAGATTTCAACGACAGCAGTGACAGTTCGGAGCGATGTATATGCCAACTCTTGTTCGACATTCTTCGCCAAGGTGCTACTCTCCGCAAGTTCCAGCGCCAGGTAGACTGAGAGCGACAGTGTCTTGATGTTGGTGGCCACATTGACAATCTCTTTCAGATGTGGCATACCGAGGGTAACATTTTTGCTGGAAACACCAATACCATGGTGAGTGATAGCCATCAGTGTGCCACGGTGTGTCTGAGTCATGAGGTTGCAAAGCAGCGCAAGTGAAGCCCCCAAAATGCTTTTGGACTACAGCGCCAAAGAAGCTTTTGTCGATGCACTTTGGCCCATGTCCTTAGATGGGAGTCGCTGTGATAGGGGGGTGAATGAGAGATGTGCACGAGAATACATGTTGCATACCAGGCAGTGGAGGAAGGATGTAGTACTGTGACTAGAGTCACGACATGATCTCAAATGTGTGATGGTCCATGTATTTGTTGACATAGAAGCTGTGGAATGTATCATATGAATGCTCAGGTTGAAGGTTGTCCAGGACTTGTCAACCATGATAAATAGGAATGAGGTGGGCCGTGCGATACATTGTGTCCAGATGGACAATGGAGATATCAGGTTGACATTGCAAATTGAAGCTGGGATGCATGGTCCACATCCCAGTGTCACTATCAGGCTCGTCGCTGCAAACAAACCAGTGGACGATAGCACATGGGTAATATATTCTGAGATGGATGAAGGAGAAAAAGGCAAGTATGTGGACGACATTGAGTCCCTGCATGCCAGTAACAGTCGGGTCCAAGTCTGTGGTCAGAAAAGCACAATTGCGTCATGCTGGCCCATTCCACCAGGAAGGGCAGCAGCGGATAAATTCCCGCTTCATCCCATAGATGCCACTGATATCGCTTGGAGCATAGAATGTTGTGCTAGCAGAGTTGAAGACCTTCACTCTGCAATCATGCATACTAGGGCATTCTACGAGCGGAACATCCCCCAAGTCATGAGGGTCATTGGGATTCCTCATGTGGTACAAGAACTGCTGGATCATATCTCGTAGTCGTGGTATTCCAAGCTCATCAGCAAGCTCAGAAACCATATGTGCTCGCTTTCATTCTGTCATAGTTCATTGTGGCATGAATACTAGAGAAACACCTGATAATGTTGTACTCATGAGGCATGTGCACAAGCACAACATGTGCTTCAACATTTATTTGGACATCAATTGGTTCACTATCCCTGCAATCCTCTTCATCCACGTTTGATCTGTCAGATTGAGATTCCGAGTCCATTGCACCATCAATGGGACCATCATTATCAAGGCTCTTGATCACAGTTGATGCACATGTCCCGGTGAGCATGCCACACTTTGCAAAGTCTGTTCAGCAAGCAGATAGTTTGTCCAGGCGCTGGTTTGTGAGAAGCATTTGTCCGAGTGCGTTATGGTGGTTGGAACGGCGATAAGGCTCCTTGACAGCTTTGATGTGTTTAGACTCGGTGATGGAGGAGCACAGGCCGTTTGGGGAACTGAATAGTCATATCATATTCAGGTAATGTTTCATAGCATGTTGGTGAGGGAGGTTGAATGAGGTGACGATGTCAGGCCGAAACACTTCACAATGTTGATGGAAGTGGTCGATAGAGTCTGTTCCATGATGACATTGCATCGTACCAGGTAACAGAATTCAAGGAATTCGTGGATAGCATAGATCATGCCCGGTGGCACATAACCTTCAATTGCTGGTATGTATACCTGTTAAAACGATCAGAAAATGAGATATGTATCATAAGCATAGCATACCTTCATCAAAGCCTTTGAATCGTCGCCTGTCCATTGCTTGAAGTGACGGCCTTGAGGAAAGCATCTAAGTCCAGAGAACAGAGCAACAGCAGCGATTCTACAGGAGATAGTGTCAACCTTGCATCCTCGTAGATTTGGTTAACCTTTGAATCTACCTTTGATCAATATCATCTAAGATATCATCAGCTTCGCCTCCGTAGGTCTTCGTTATGTATTTCTCTACCCAGTCCACCAAGTGGTCTTTGAAGCCGCCCTTAATGATCTGATGAAGTAGATCCGGGGAGAGTAATTCATGGATATTGGCGCGAGGAAAGTTGTTGGTGAATGGCTGTCAATCTATTAGCAGACATTCCCCTTGACCAAGCTGTGAACATACCACAAGCTGGCTTACAATATCATATTCGTCCCACAAATCAATATGCGTGGATGAACGAACAAGTAGTTCGGTATGCTCACGGTCACGTAGAAGAGCTTCTTCGTCAAGACTACTACGATCAGCAAGGCACCTTGGTGGAGGTTAGCAGTTAGAGCAAAGTATGGAATCATAAACTTACTTTGGACACCATCCATGGACAATGCAAGACAATAGCACTTGCTCTTCATAATCGGCTATGTAAGGACCGAGCCCATAGATGACACGGTGATAGTGTCCGTCACTGAAGTGCACAACCTCCAGCATCGTCATACCAGACTTGACTGACTGTAGGATTAGGGAGAGTGCAGAGTGAAAGAGTTGTCACCGAAAGTGATGGAACTTGCTAATCTTTGCCTGCTTCTTGGTAGCTATATATAGGTCATACCAGAATGTAAAGTTTAAACAATAAAAAGACACTTTTGGGCTGCACAAGGAAGCTGATAAGTACCAGTGCATTGCAATGCACACGCCTGATATTGTTGTGTACGTTTCCTATTGATAGATAGAGCAGATAGTAGTCGTTCTGTCCCATCACAACAGAGACAGTTGTTTTGTTGCTGCCTAGAATCAACAGCATGAAGATGGATCCATGCACTGTCACATCCTGTCCAATAATGTCCTATATAAGTTTTTAGTTCATTCTGTGTTGAGAAACCATCAACAGATGCCATTTACCACCTGCTCCCATGCCCAATCAGCTGACATGAAGTCAGACCAATGTTGCTCATTCATCACAGAGTCATATTCCCGGTATGGGGCAAGGTCAAGCTCACCTGCAAAGTCAGGATTGGCGAGTATCTGGCAGATGACCTCCTGTGGATCCTGGTAATAAATTTCATATGAATCATTCATCCATGGGGGCACAACTTGATCTGGTTGTGGGCCAGTATATTTCACAGTAAAATTGTTCCATTTGACGTCGCCGAGTGAAGAGCTGTCGATCATCTTGTACAAATCCTTGTGGTCTGCAAACAGTGGTTGACCCTGTACTTTGAGCAAAGAGGCTGCCCAGATATCAAGAAGTTTGTCGATCTGCATGCCAGGCATTTGATTTCGGGTAAATAAAAAGTCAGTAAGTTCAAAGTGGGTACAGCTGTGGAAAGGACCCCAATCCTCTGTGGACTTGGACGGCAAAGGTTGTGGAGGTGCACCTTTAGGGAGAGTGGTGTCATTGGCATTGCAAGGTAGACC
>JBBPJQ010001358.1:0-10954 GCA_038088795.1 Boletus rex-veris
CCTCATCTTACACATATCTTATCTCCCCATCAGCATCTACTTCCACGCTGGTGACCACACTGAACTGCGTGCACCTCGTTTCGTCCTTTGTACCCTCGCTCAACAGCGAGCACTCTGGCAGACGATGTGAAGCTGCATCACACTTTTCCCTCTCATTTTTGCCTTTTGCACAGGTGCTCTCCTCCTGACCATCATGTTCAAGTGCGGAGAGGATTGCCCCTGCACGTTCTCTTCTCAACGAGGACTCAATCAACACTGCTCAATATGCTTGATGTATCAAACCACACATGCGCATATGCTGGCCAGACTGAGTACTACCTTGCATGTACCTGAAAAGCATCCAAGATCTTCTAGCGAGGTGAGTTTGCAGTCCCTGTGCCATCCTCCTTTGACACAAACCTCTGGATTGCAGGTTGAAACTCCCACTCGGCCAGTGCCGCACCCCCGTCACAATTGTGGTCTATCTGCAGAGGCGAGCATGCACTCTGTGATTCAGGTATGTGATTTTCAATTTGTTTCTCAAGCTTTTCCTCAACACTAAAGGGGGCAGGAGGCTGCCTGGAACCACGACCAACCCAGCCTGAGCTCCCAATGTGTAACCTCCCACGAGGGGCAGTTACAACTTTCCACTCATGAACCACCAATGGAATCCCAAAACCAGCCAGTGCCCGGGGATCACCCGCTAGGACCTCGCATCCGCAGACCACCAGCAAGATTCCGAGACCAATTGCCCGAGGCCCCTGTATCAACTAGTGCTCCTCAGACCACAACATCAACAGTCCGGCGGGTATTCCTTCATGTTTTCGATTCTTTCTGGACTGGACTCAACTCATTCGGCATCGCACGTGAATACCGGCACTGACCAACCCACAACCCGGACCACTTTGTCTCCCATGACGATTTAGCATCGCGACCACCTCTAGTCGCCACCCCTGCAGATCACGCACCGCCTTGGCCGTGGGCTAACATGACAATATGGCGGCTGATGACATGAGCGCTGACCAGCAACCGACAAAAGTCTACCACAGAAGTGACACGACTCGTCACTGATGTCATTCAAGCTCCTGACTTCACCCCTGAAGAACTTGCTGGTTTCGATGCTCAGACGACTACTGCCCAGTTGGATGCAGCCCAGAAACAATTGCCCGAAGATCACCCTTTCGTCAGGGACAACTGGAAACAAACGACTGTCGACATCATCATACCCACCCGAGAGAAAAACAGCATGGGGAATGGAAAGAGCTTCAGCATCGAGGGTTTTCATTACCGGCCGATTCTGGAGGTCATATGGGCCGTCTTCGTCGACCCCTTGGCCAAACAATTTCATCTGATGCCTTTTAGAAAGGTAAGTAACCAAAGTTGACATATATATGGATAACACTGTAACGTCACGACAGATATGGCAGTCACCAATCACGGGTGAAGAACAACTTGTATACAACGAACTATACACGACGGACGCTTGGAATGAAGCTCAGGACGAAATCCAGAAACAAAGACGTACAGACGGTTGCCACCTGGAAAGGGTCATTGCTGGAATTATGCTGTGGTCCAACTCAACACAACTGGCACAATTCAGCCATGTATCTGCATGGCCGGTCTACCTGTTTTTCGGGAATCTTTCCAAATATGCACGTCACACAGCCGACATGCAAGCTTGTCATCCCATTGCGTTCATTCCGTCGGTGCGTGTATGTTCCCTTTATATTGCGTGTTCATCGCCGCTCAAAGGGGCAACAGCTTCCCAAGTCCATTCGCAGATTCCTCTCGAACATTACAAACTGCAAGAACAATACAGACCTTCTCACACACTGTAAACGGGAACTTGTCCATGCAGTGTGGAGAATTCTTTTGGATGAAGACTTCATCGAGGCATACCACAATGGTATAGTAATTGAATGCTTCGATGGTGTCAAGAGGCACGTGTACCCCCGAATTTTCACCTACTCTGCGGATTATCCTGAAAAGTGAGAAGCATGCCAAGGATATATCATCGATGTTTAACACATTCTCCAGGGTCCTTCTGGCTACCATACGTGACAAGGGGATTTGCCCATGTCCGCATTGTCATTTACCAAAGTCATCCTTCCATCGCCTTGGATTCCTAAGTGACCTCTCTTCAAGGATGACACAAGCCCGGCAACACTGGCAGCACCTTGTGCAGGCAGCTCGGCGTGCCTTGTACGAGCTCGGAAAGCCTTTGAAGAGCGTCACTGTGGAGCGTATTCTAAAGCCCTATTCACTGGTCCCAACCGTGGTAAGCGGGAACAATTCTGAAGCATCCAGTATGCTAACTTGGTCTGTATTGACGTAGAATGCTTTCACAGACCGGCTTTCGCATCTAGGTTTTTCCATTTATCCCAAGCTCGTAGTCGATTTGTTGCATGACTTCAAGTCGGGCGTGCTAAAGTCCATTCTGAAACACCTGTTCCGCATAATCTATGTGGTCGACCCCCATCGCCTCGACATTTTGAATGAAAGGTAATCGCCCTCAAATTCACTTGTCGTGCAAGGTACTCATCTCCCCTTTAGATTCACCAGTGTTCCACCTTTTGTGGAGGCTATTCACCATTTTCCTGACAACGTTTCGGATACTAGCCAGCGCCCAGCGTGGCACTTTGAGAATGTCTTGCAGGTCAGGATTACAATATCCACAAAACTGGGAGCCGCTGCTGACTTGCTACGTATAGTGTGCTATGCCAGTGTTCGAGGGATTACTCCCTCCCAAACACGAAGAGATTGTGCAAACCCTGATTTTCCGGCTAGCCGAATGGCATGCATTGGCAAAACTCAGACTCCATACAGATGACACCCTGGCCCTACTTGATCAAGCTCTCCAACGGCTCGGTATGCAAGTACGTCGGTTTCGGAGAGTGACGTGTGCCGCCTTTGAGACCAAGGAGCTACCTCAGGAGTCCACTCAAAGGCAGAGAAGGGAGCTTGCTGAGATACAATCAGGCCGCAGGAAGCGACCAGCGAGAAGTTCCCCTCTCCCAAAACCCTTCAACATCAACACGTACAAGTTTCACGCGCTTGGGGACTACAGCCAGATGATCAAGACATTCGGCACTACTGATTCATACTCCACGCAAGTTGTAAGTCAATATTGTTTGTAGCCCTCTCCATCAAGCTAATACCCCCTAAGGGCGAAAAGGCGCACCAATTGATCAAACAGTTTTACGGGGGTTCAAATAAGAAAGCAGTCGAGGCCCAGTTTGGCAGGCACGAAAGACGACAAACGGTTCTAAGGCGACAACACAACCTTACCGTGGCTGAGGAGATGGATGACGAGAATGTCTCACCACTCATTCACCACTTCATGACCGACAAAGCGAGACAAGACAATGTATTCAGCCTCCCCCAGTTACTTTATGAGAACCGTAGTGATCCCGCAGTTAAGGTATGATTTGTCGAAATTAGTATGGTCACACTCTATTCTGATGTCAAACACTCTGCTTAGGAGGGTTTTATGCAATCACTGAAAGACCACGTATTGTCCAGGCTATTAGGCTTGGACTACGATGGTGATGAGCGCGTCTTCACTGCCCAGCAGCGGAATGCAATCCGACTCACAAACACAGACGCGGTTGTCAAGTCCAAATTATTACGCATCAACTACACGACATATGATGTCCACCAGGACCACAATACCATTAGGATTGCACGCGGGGATATTATCATGACACCGTCAAGGGACGACGAGCACCCGTTCTGGTATGCTCGAGTACTCATGGCATTTCACATCAAGGTATCCTTCCCTCAAGATGGTATGATGTATTCTGAGCAGTCCATGGAAATCCTCTGGGTTCGTTGGCTCGGCGTGGATTGGGATCACAAATGGGGATTCAAGAAGGCCCGTCTTCCCAAGGTAGGATTTGTCCCGGATCATCCAGACCATGCGCCCTTTGGCTTCCTAGATCCATCGCTGGTGCTCCGTGGGTGTCACTTAATTCCATCATTCTCTGATGGTCGCACACGCGAACTACTAGCGCCTGGTCCCTCACTAGCAAGGCTGCATGGAGAAGTAGACGACTGGGCAGCATTTTATGTCAATATGTAAGTACAAGCTATATCTACCCATTCTGGCGTTTACTAACAAACACAGATTTGCTGACTGCGACATGTTTGCCAGATTTGCGGGAATTGGTGTAGGCCATATTTCCCAGATGCTAGGCAGACAAGGCCCAGCGTTGGTCATAGAGACAACTGAGGAGTCAGACGAAGGGGAAGATCTCAGGATGGAAGTAGATGTTGAGCATCAAGCAGCACGTGACGATCATGAAGAATGTGATGAGGGTGATGGTGACGAGGTCGGGGACTCTGATGAAGATGATGGCGATGACGATGATGACGACAACGACTGTGATGATGTGGCCGATAATGAAAGCGGAGGCGAGGAAGGTGTTGCAATAGCATCTACCCGATGTAGACATCAGGTAGAGGGAATCTACTCTAGGGCATTACCTTTGGAGCGGGTTACTCAGAGATGATAGTGGTTTAGAGATCAAGAGAGTTATATTCATATTCAGACTCAGCAGAGTCTTATATACTACTATTACTGATTATATAAGCAGGTCACATGACATCAAGTACATGTCCTCTCAACACTCCCCCTTGTCTAGTATATGGTAGATACATAGATATCAAGTGAGAAGTACATAGTAATGTAACTAAAACGTCCACATAGTTAAGGCGAGTTGAATTCCAAACCGAGCTGGGAGCGGAACTCCTTGAACTTGACATGTCCAAGGTTCTTAGTGAACATATCCGCAGGATTGTCAGTCCCAGGGATAAAGAGTAGCTCTACCTGCTTCCATAGCATTACAGCATCATGTACAAAGTGGTATCGGATCTGGATATGTTTGGATCGTTTTTCAGTGACTGGATTTTGCGCAATAAAGAGCGATCCTTGATTGTCACCACAAACAGGGATGGGACCAAGGTGATAACCGAGTTCTTCCATCATTTGATGAATCCAAATAGCCTGGCGCGTACAGTCGCTCAAGGCCATGTACTCAGCTTCCGTAGAAGACAGAGCTGTGGTTTTTTGTAAGTGTGAGTTCCACAAAAACACACCATCCGCGAATTTCAGGTAGAAACCTGTTTGCGAGTGAGACGTGACTTTGTCCTGTCCCCAGTCAGAGTCGGTGCAGGCGATGATGCCTTTACCAGATTTGCCATTGTAAACAAGAGAATAATCTCGGGTACCGAGAAGGTACCGGCAAATATATAGAGCCTTGTTAAGGTGCTCTTCTGAGGGATTGGCAGACATGTGGGCGAGTTGGGTAACTGCATATGATATGTCAGGCCTTGTGCCGATCATAAGATACAGCAATGATCCGATAACCTGTTGGAATCGCGTCCGAAGTTCCGGTTGGACAGGTAGATCATTCTTCTCTGGGTAATAACCCTGAGGGAGAGGGGTGTTGGCGATTTTTGCGTTAGTCATTCCGCATCGCTCTATGACTTTGTCGAGGTATTCTCGCTGGTCGATCTTAATGGTTTGACCGTCTCGACGTATGTTCATTCTTAGGAATTCGCGTGTTTCTCCTAAGTCACGACAGTCCCACTTCTTCATAAAGGCGGCTTTAACCTTATCTACAAAGGTTTTGTTTGGGCCGCAGAAGATGGCGTCGTCTACATAGATAATCGCTAGGACGAGCTCTTTGCCCTTGCGATAGATAAATAGGCCAGCATCTGTTTTAAGACATGTGAAGCCCAGTTCTTTCATGGATGCGTCGAGTTCGCGCCACCAAGCTAATCCTGCTTGTTTGAGGCTGTATATGGCACGGAGTAATCTCAAGACCTTCCCTTTAAGGTGAGGAGGCATAAAGCCTTCTGGGAAGTCCATGTATAATTCTTCATCCAGTTTGCCATAGAGATAGGTGGATCAGACGTCGAGACCAGTGATGTACCAGTTTTCGATTGCTGAGAGGGCGAGCATGCACTGCACTGTCTCAAAGTGTACGACAGGGGAGAATATTTGATCGAAGTCAATCCCCTCTACTTGGGAGAAGCCCTTGGCTACAAGCCGAGCTTTCTTTCTACCATCTATTTTTACATCAAAGACCCATCAGTTTTTAATAACCTTTCTATTTGCGGGTCGATCCACGATTTCGTAGACTTTGCGGTCCTTGAGTATTTGCAACTCATCATGGCAGGCTTTATGCCAAAGGGTTTGTTCCTCTTGTGGTAACTTGAGGATGTCGCGGTATGTCCATTCGCAGTAGTTCACGTTGGACTGTTCCATTTCCAGTGGAAAGGCATGGTTGCAGAGGTATGAAACCAATGCATCTCCCCCTTCCCTGGTGATGTGCTCTACGTCATCTTCCGACGGAGGCATTCCTCCAGGGACTATGGGTGAATCCGAAGGTCCAGCCGGTGCTTCTCCAACCATTCTTCACCAGTCGGAGGCGTGTTCAATGTCGCGGAGCTGTTTTACAGGGTCACGGCACTCTCCATACACATTTCCGGGTCGGAAAGGGGCACGGCGTTCGCGTTGGGGGCGCTGTGGGCGAGCAGGTGGAGGCGGAGGTGGTCGGCGTGGAGGTGTAGGTGCCCTAGGTGGCGCTGGAGGTGGAATAGCGGGCCTAGGGGCTGGGCGATGAGGGGCTTTGGCAGGAGGAGCGAGTTCCGCATCCGACTCCAAGTCCGATGGTAATGAATCAGAGTCAGAGGACCCATCATCATGAGAGTGAGGACGCGGCAGGTGGTTAACCAGCCGGTGGGGCTGTGCCTTTGAGCACCTTGGGAATAGGTGCTCATCAAAGATGGCATGTGCCGATGTGTGTAGCGTGTTGTTAGGGTGCATAAAAAGATAGTTTGAATCACTACCGGCGGACATGCCGAGGTAGATCATCAGTTGCGATTTAGGTTGCAGTTTACCTTTGCGAGTTTCGACCGGAATGTGGACGTATGCACCACAGCCAAAGACCCGAAGATGTGAAAAGGTGGGCTGTTCGCCGGTGAGCATCTCGGATGGCGTTTTCCAGTTGAGTCGGGCGGAAGGGGTGTGATTATACACATGAAGTGCATGGAGGATCGCGAACTCCCAGTAAGAGTCGGGTAGGCAAGCCTGCAGGCGCATGGGTTGTGCCTTGTCCATAAGGGTACGGATGAGGCGTTCCGCGCGTCCGTTTTGCTGGTGAGCATAAGGGGCGGATTGTTGTATGTGTATGCCATTATCGCACATATACTCAGTGAAAGCTTTGGAGGTGTATTCTCCCCCTGCATCAGAGCGCCAGTGTTTTACGACAGCGTTGAACTGAGTATGCACATAGGCGTGAAACTGTTTGGTGGCTTTAAGGGTCTGATCCTTAGTTTTAATGAGGACCAGCCAGGCCATGGATGTGTAATCATCATAAAAGACGACCATGTACTTGTACTTATGGTACGACTCAATTTCAAACGACTTGAGGTCAGAGTGAATTAGCTCAAAGGGAGCGCTTGCGCGCTTCTCACTGTGAGGAAAAGTACGGTTGGGTTGTTTGCCCATCTCACATCCGGGACAGATAGGGACAGTAGACGGAATATCTACGTCCGGAAAATCTTTTATGTGCTTCTTAGCTGCGCGGAGCACATCGCGCGAGGGGTGGCCTAATCGGCGGTGTAGGAGTTCATAGTCCACAGAGGTCATCGATGCTAAGTCGGCATGAGGACGAATGGTGGGTGCACGTATCCAGTACATTGTGTCGCCATGGGAGTGGAAACTTAGTACCATTCGTTTCGTGCAACGATCAATGATATTGATGTGACCAGGGGTGGTCTGAAGCAACATACAGGCGTCGGTAAGTAAGGTACCCATAGATATGAGTTTTACAGTACAGGATGGCATGTAAATAACCGGCGATAACCGCACGAGTTTACCTTGGTAGCGAATAACCGCTGTTCCTTTGCCTAGGATGGTGGCACGACCATTTGCCGTCTGGGAATAGGTTGGTAGTAAGAACAGCGTGTACTTGACCAGATCGTTTAGATCGTTAGTGTAATGTGATGATGCTCCTGAATCCAGGAGCCACATGTCTGGTGGTGGTTGGTGGCTTGTGTGGTCTCTTTCTTCTCCTTTACTCTTGGTTTGTTTATTACAGCGATCACACATTGAGAAGGGAGGAAGTGTAATAGATTTGTCGCTATCTACTACAGGCGTGTACATATTATATGAATTCTGAGGCGAAGAGATCTGCGCGTCAGTGCCTGCAAGAGATGGACAGAGAAAGAGAGGGACCGACCAAAGAATCGTCTCGTCCCAAAAGCGCTCCAGGTACTCATCGTGCTCGACGATATCGAGGGACACCATGTCCTCGTCCTCTTCGTCCAGCTGGTCCTCCATTTCGTCATCGCTGTCGTTAAGGACAACGATACGAGGGGTCTCTTCCATCCGTTCCAGGAGGGAGACCGAGGCGGGTTCGCCGAAGGCGCCAACTTCCGCAAAGGCGGAGTGGACGTGCTGGTGGCCTTGGCCACGATGGGTGGCAACCGGCTCAAGGTTGCGGATGGTCTGGGGAGTGGGGGTGACCCCAATACGGCAGGCGAGGTCGATGGTCTGGACGACCTGAGGGAAGGCGGGGGGCCCATAATAGGGTGCGCCGATGGTGTGAGCGAGGGCACAGGGGTCGGGGACGGGTGTGGTGTAGGAGGTGGAGGCCGGGTCAAGGATGGCGGGCTCCTGAATGAAGTTCGCGAAGGCGAACGAGGCGGAGGATGATTTGGCAGCGTTAGCCACACGATCCTTCCACTTCTTCTCACCTTCTTCAGAGCGCTTGCCCTGACGACGCTTCTTCCCCTTGTCCTTATTCTCGTCTTTTTTATCAGACGAGGTTTCCTCCTTCTTCTGCTGGTGCTTGAAGTTGGGGTCGCCATTTTGGCGACGGACATTGGAGACCTTGTTGGCCTGTGCGCGAGGCGGGGACGGCGAGTGAGGTAGTGCTGCCAGGCAGCGCTGAGAGTGGTCTCCAGGTCGGCCATTGATAGGACCTTGTTAGGAGCGGCGGTGGTGGGCAAGAGGTTGATTTCGGCGTTGAGGGTCTGATGGAGCGTTTCTGCATACTTGGGTAGTTTGGCTACCATTATCAGAGCCTTGAGGTTATCCGGCACCTTGTGCTGGAGTTCCTCAAGGGAGGCAAAGCTGGCGTTGAGCTTGCCGAAAGATGGGCCAGGATGATTGTTGTCGGGGAAGGTAATCCCCATCATGTTCTTCCACTCGGTGTACGTGGAGGCCATAGAGGCCTTGGTGTACTGAGCCTTGAGGGCGGTCCAGAGGTCGAGTGCCATGCTTTGATTGGCGTGGAGGGAGGCGATCTGTGGTTCGAGGCGGAGACGGATGGAGCCAAGGGCCCTGTCATCGTTCTCGTCCCACTTCTCCTGAGCCTGAGGGTCGGTGTCGGCAGGGCGGGCCTTGTGCATGGCCCTTTGCCAGGCGCCGGATGCACGAATGTAGGACTCCATGTCCTGGGCCCAACGCTTGTAGTTGGTGCCGTTCATCTTGGGGATAGTGGCAAGGGTAGAGGTAGACATTGTCAGTAGGATCTGAAAGGTGACGTGTTAGCATAAGTACCAGTGAAGGGAGCGAAAGTAAAATTGCATCGCTGAACAGTCAGAGCCTCCAGAATATAGGGTCATAACGACCCCCTACATCTGTAGTCTGATGGCTGTTACCCCAGGGCGTTGCCGCACAACCAGGGTGTCCGGTGTTTCCGCACAGGATGGCCAATGTCCAAAGGCATTTACCCATGAGAAGATACCGTTCGGGGGGACTGTACAGTCTGTCCCGAATGTAGAGCTTCAGGGCTCATAACCTATTGCAATAGCGTCTACCCGATGTAGACACCGGGTAGAGGGAATCTACTCTAGGGCATTACCTTTGGAGGGGGTTACTCAGAGATGATAGCGGTTAGAGATCAAGAGAGTTCTATTCATATTCAGACTCAGCAGGGTCTTATATACTACTATTACTGATTATATAAGCAGGTCACATGACATCAAGTACGTGTCCTTTCAACAGCGGACTTCAGACAATGGTGAAACTCGGGGAATTCGCCGAGGAAATCGGTGATGCAGGCATGACAGGCATCTTGGCCCAATGGCCATCAGTGTACAATGTCGCCTCTCTGATGGTGAACCAGGCGAGCCCTTTCCATGTCGACCGATTTGGCTGATCGCAATGGTTGGATTTGTTGGTGACCTTCAGCACTTACTCCGATTTACATTTCTTCCTCCCGACCCTCAGCCTAACTCTTCAGTATCATCCAGGAACAGTTATCGCGATGTCGGGGAAGATGTTTGAGCATGGCGCAGGGCAGATGGATGGTGACAGGGCAGTCCTGGCGTGGTATATGAGGGATGAGGTGCATGAATTCATGCATGTACCCTGAAGCCAATTCATGTGTTACTCGGATGTTGCAAAGCAATAGCGTAAATACATATTCGGATCAATGTACACTACTGCCGACGGGGACGAGGGCTGCTCAGAGCATGCAACGCCTCCAATGATGTCTCCATCGACTGGTTCACCACATTCAACTCATGGCAATTAATGCCGAGGAGAATGCTAACAGTTCCTCTAACACTGGCGAGGCGCCTGCCTCAGGCCTTGTCCATGGGGGACAGATCGGCGGTGTCCCACATACCCTGAAAATGTTCAGTTATGCTCGCCGATGAATGGCCGTAACTTACCAAAAAGAAGGCCTCAGCCTCGGCAATCGTGTCATCGGTCAGGCGCATCAATGATAACTTGTCCTCAGGCATGTTCTCGGCCCACCAGGCTTTGGGAAATGATACGTTCACCTGCTCTGGCCAATTCGGAAGCAACGACTTGATCCCAGCGACCAGGCCAAACTCCTCCTCTGGAATTTCCTGAAGATCGCGCTGGAATCGCCCGCAGTCTTGCCCAGCGTAGAAAACATTGAATGGCGCCGGAATGATTGGGCGACATGTTTGACGAGTCGCATAAACAGCT
>JBBPJQ010001359.1:0-10953 GCA_038088795.1 Boletus rex-veris
ACTGGTTGACTGACTGACTGATGGGATGACAAGACTGACAAGACTAACCAGATGATTAATTGATTGACTGGCTGGACTGATGGGACTGATATCACTTGTGAATTGACAAGCTGATATGCTGATAGCTTTGAGTGTTGAAATCTGGGTGTTCGCTTTCAGCTCTTCTTTTACATAACCCAGATTCTAGACCTGATTACATCAGTGGTCCAGACCTTCGGACACTAGGTCTGATTACACTATCACATATTACTCATCATATGACATCATAGATAACCGCTATTATTGCTATTGGCTATAGATAGAACACTTATCATTCTTATCTCTTATTTTTACCTACCCTAGAGTAGAAGCATACAGGTACAAATAAATACCTGATCACTATATAGAGGAGAGCTCATTCGATATCACTCTCCTCAGTTTCCTACTCTTTGCTTTATACAAGCTCTTCCTGCTTCTATAAATCTACTCGCTCCTCAAGCTAGCAACCTCTATCCTCAGACCTAGTGAGTACCTCCCATTAGGCACATACCTTCCTCTTGTCACTTGCATTATGCTTGTGGCACCTGTTGAAAGGACACGTACTTGATGTCATGTGACCTGCTTATATAATCAGTAATAGTAGTATATAAGACTCTGCTGAGTCTGAATATGAATATAACTCTCTTGATCCCTAACCGCTATCACCTCTGAGTAACCCTCTCCAAAGGTAAGGCCCTAGAGTAGATTCCCTCTGCCTGATGTAGACATCAGGTAGACGCTATTGCAACAGGTTATGAGCTCCGCAGCTCTGACGATGCGGTCACCCGCTTGTCATCTGCTCATGGGCGAATGCCTTTGGACATCGGCCGTCCTGTGCGGAAACGCCGAACACCCTGGTTGTGCGGCAACGCCCTGGGGTAACAGCCATCAGACTACAGATGTAGGGGGTCACTATGACCCTACATTCTGGAAGCTCTGACTGTTCAGCGATGCGGTCTTTTTCTGCTCCCTTCACCGGTTCTTGTGCTGACACGTCACCTTCACAGAACCTACTATCAACCAATGTCGTCCACTCTCAACAACATTCCCAAGCTCAATGGAGTCAACTACAAATGTTGGGCTCAGGACATGGAAGCATACCTCCGTGCCACCGGTGTCTGGCATAGAAGCTTCATCAAGACTCACCCCAGCATGGCCGGAGCAACTCCCACCCCCGAGGAGGAGGAAGCCATGGATAAGTGGGACGAAAATGATGACTGGACCCTCGGGTCCATCTGTCTTCACATCGAACCCTCCATCTCCGCCACCTTCCAAGCCTACAACACAGGCAAGGAACTATGGGATGCTCTCAAAGCCAAATATGAGGCCGCCTCCCTTGCTTCCACCTTCACTGAGTGGAAGATCATGCTCGGGATCACCTTTCCCAACAACAACCACCCTGGCCCTGCCTTCTCCAAGCTAAACTCCAGCTTCGCTCAGCTGGAACAACTCCAACACACAGTCCCTGACAACCTCAAGGCCCTCATCACCGTCGCAAAGCTCCCCAAGTATGTGGAGACCCTGCATCAGACACTCAATGAAGCAATCGATGCCGATCCCACCAAGACCATGGTTGAACTGGAAACCATCCTCACCGCTGCTTGGCAGCACCATCTCTCTCACCGGCCCCCGCCTCGTGCACAGGCCAACAAAGTCTCCAATATCCGCCGCCAAAACGGCGACCCCAACTTCAAGCAACAGCAAAAGAAGGAGGAGAACTCATCTGATAAAAAGGATGAGAATAAGGAGAAGGGGAAGAAGCACTGTCAGGGCAAACGCTCTGAAGAAGGGGAGAAGAAGCACAAGGACTGAGCGACTACTGCCACCGAAACATCCTCCGCCTCGTTTGCTTTCGCAAACATGATCATGGAGCCCGCCATCCTTGATCCGGCCTCCACCACTTTCACCAAGCCCATTTCCGACCCCCGCGCTCTCACGCACACCTCCAGCGCCGCCTATTACGGCCCCCCCACTTTCCCTCAGGCCCAACAAGCCATCTCTCTCACTCAATGCATCAGGAAGACCCCCACTGCTCAGGTTGTTCGCAACCTTGAGCCCATCGCCACACGTCGTCGCAACCGCCGCAACTGGCCCACACATGCGCGACAACACTCTGCCTTCAATGAAGACAGCCCCTTTGGTGCTCGCACCATCCCTCCTAACCACGCCGGCCCCTCCACGCCCTCTCTTATGAAGCGCATGGACCCTGCCCGAATCGTCGAGATTCTCTCCGATTCGGATGAAGACATGGTCAGTTTTGACTGTGACACTGTCAGCCTGGGTGGGGACATGGAGGTTGATGAGTACATTGCGGAATTTTTCAACAACGCATCCGAGTGGCAAGTCCCTCTCTTTCTTTGTCCATCTCTCGCAGGCACTGACACGCAGATATTTTCGCCTCAGATTGTATATAATATGCATACACCTGTAGTAGATAGTGACAAATCTATTACATTTCCTCCCTTCTCCATGTGTGATCGCTGTAATAAGCAAACCAAGAGTAAAGGAAAAGAAAAAAACCACACAAGCCCCCACCCACCACCAGACATGTGGCTCCTGGACTCAGGAGCTTCATCTCATTACACCTACGATCTAAACGATCTGGTTGAGTACACGCCTTTCCTCATACCAACCTACTCCCAGACGGCAAATGGTCGTGCGACTATCTTAGGCAAAGGAACAGCGGTTATACGCTACCAGGGTAGACTTGTGCGGTTATCGCCAGTCATTTACATGCCATCCTGTACTGTAAAACTCATATCTATGGGTACCTTACTCACCAACGCCTGTATGTCACTCCAGACCACTCCCGGTCATATCAACATCATTGATCGCTGCACGAAACAAATGGTACTGAGTTTCCACTCCCATGGCGACACAATGTACTGGATACATGCACCCACTGTTCATCCACATACCGACTTAGCGTCGATGACCTCTGTGGACTATGAACTCTTACACCGCCGTTTAGGCCACCCCTCGTGCGAAGTGCTCCACACAGCCAAGAAGCACATTAAGGACTTTCCAGACGTAGACATCCCATCCACCATTCCTATCTGTCCTGGATGCAAGATGGGCAAACAGCCCAACTGTACTTTTCCTCATAGCGAGAAGCGCGCAAGCGCTCCCTTTGAGTTAATTCATTCTGACCTCAAATCGTTTGAAATCGAATCGTACCATAAGTACAAGTACGCAGTTGTCTTTTATGATGACTATACATCCATGGCCTGGCTGGTCCTCATTAAAACTAAGGATCAGACCCTTAAAGCCACTAAACAGTTTCACGCCTATGTGCGTACTCAGTTCAATGCCGTCGTAAAACACTGGCGCTCTGATGCAGGGGGAGAATACACCTCCAAAGCTTTCACTGAGTATATGCGCGATAATGGCATACACATACAACAATCCGCCCCTTACGCTCACCAGCAAAACGGACGTGCGGAATGCCTCATCCGTACCCTTATGGACAAGGCACAACCCATGCAACTGCAGGCTTGCCTGCCTGACTCTTACTGGGAGTTTGCGGTACTCCATGCACTTCATGTGTATAACCGCACCCCTTCCGCTCGGCTCAACTGGAAAACGCCATCCAAGATGCTCACCGGCGAACAGCCCACCTTGTCGCATCTTCGGGTCTTTGGCTGTGGCGCATATGTCCACATTCCAGTCGAAACTCACAAAGGTAAACTGCAACCTAAATCGCAGCTGATGATCTACCTAGGCGTATCCGCCGGTAGTGACTCAAACTACCTCTTCATGCGCCCTAACAACGCGCTACACACATCGGCACATGCCATCTTCGATGAGCACCTTTTCCCAAGGTGTTCAAAGGCACAGCCCCACCGGCCAGTTAACCACCCGCCGCCTCCTCATTCGCATGATAACGGGTCCTCTGACTCTGATTCATCACCATCGGACTTGGAGTCGGATGCAGAACTCGCTCCTCCTGCCGAGGCCCCTCGTCACCTGGCCCCCAGGCCTGCTATTCCACCTCCAGTGCCCCCTAGGGCACCTACACCCCCGCCGCCGGCACCTCCGGTTACACCTCCTTGCTGTCCGCCTCTGCCCCCACCTGCTCGACCACAGCACCCCCAATGGGAACGAAAAGCCCCTTTCCGACCCGGAAACATATATGGCGAGTGCCGCGACCCTGTAAAACAGCTCTGCGACATTGAATGCACCTCTGACTGGCGCAGAATGGTTGGAGAAGCACCAGCTGGACCTTCGGATTCACCCGTGATCCCTGGCGGAATGCCTCCGTCCCTGACTCCATCAGAAGATGACATAGAGCGCATCACCAGGGAAGGGGGAGATGCATTGGTTTCATACCTCTGCAGCCATGCCTTCCCACTGGAAATGGAACAGTCCAATGTGAACTATCACGAATGGACATACCACAACATCCTCAAATTACCACAAGAGGAACAAACCCTTTGGCGTAAAGCCTGCCACGATGAATTACAAATACTCAAGGACCGCAAGGTCTATGAAATCATGGATCGACCCACAAATAGAAAGGTTATAAAAAACCGATGGGTCTTCGATGTTAAAACAGATGGCAGAAAGAAAGCCCGGCTTGTAGCCAAGGGCTTCTCCCAAGTAGAAGAGATTGACTTCGATCAAATATTCTCTCCTGTCGTATGCTTTGAGACAGTGCGGTGCATGCTCGCCCTCTCAGCAATAGAGAACTGGTATATTACTGGTCTTGATGTCCGATCCGCCTATCTATATGGCAAACTGGACGAAGAACTATACATGGACTTCCCAGAAGGCTTTATGCCCCCTCACCTCAAAGGGAAGGTCTTGAGATTACTCCGCGCCATATATGGCCTCAAACAAGCAGGATTAGCTTGGTGGCGCAAACTCGACACATCCATGAAAGAACTGGGCTTCATGCGTCTTAAAACAGATGCTGGCCTATTTATCTATCGCAAGGGCAAAGAGCTCATTCTAGCGATCATCTATGTAGACGACGCCATCTTCTGCAGCCCAAACAAACCTTTCGTAGACAAGGTTAAAGCTGCCTTTATGAAGAAATGGGACTGTCGCAACTTAGGAAAAACACGCGAATTCCTAAGAATGAACATACGTCGAAATGGTCAAACCATTAAGATCGACCAGCGAGAATACCTCGACAAAGTCATAGAGCGATGCAGAATGACTAACGCAAAAATCACCAACACCCCTCTCCCTCAGAGATATTACCCAGAGAAGAATGATCTACTTGTCCAACCGGAACTTCAGACGCGATTCCAACAGGTTATCGGATCATTGCTGTATCTTATGATCGGCACAAGGCCTGACATATCATATGCAGTTACCCAACTCGCCCGCATGTCTGCCAACCCCTCAGAGGAGCACCTTAACAAGGCTCTATACATTTGCCGGTACCTTCTCGGTACCTGAGATTATTCTCTTGTTTACAATGGCAAATCCAGTAAAGGCATTATCGCCTGCACCGACTCTGACTGGGGACAAGATAAAGTCACGTCTCACTCGCAAACAGGTTTCTACCTGAAATTCGCGGACAGTGTGTTCTTGTGGAACTCACACTTACAAAAGACCACAGCTCTGTCTTCTACGGAAGCTGAGTACATGGCCCTGAGCGACTGTACGCACCAGGCCATATGGATTCATCAAGTGATGGAAGAACTCGGTTATCACCTTGGCCCCCATCATTCTATATCCCCTGAACAACACTGCATTTAAAATCATCGAAACAAAAGCCCTCATTGACAGTGGGGCAACAGGCAGGCTCCTTCCCATCCTTGTGCTGGAGGGATGAGGGCGGCATCCGAATATGTAGTGTATACGTGTATTTGGTGTCTTGTAATTCAAACTCAGCCCAACTTTAATCCCTCAATCCCTCCAGCAGCGGCTGGCACAACTTGTCGACAAGGTTCGTGTCCCGACCCTTGGCATCATCGGCGAAGCCACAACATCCAGGTGTTGTGATGAATTTGGAAATGGCAAGCAAAAATAAAAATAATGTTAATGTTATCCTGTCTTCATGACGTTTCAGACCCCTAGCATCGAAGAGATATGAGGACGGACACTTGAGGTATTCAACAGGCAGCCATGTCTATGGCAAGCGCGGGTTGCAGAAGCAATTCTGCAAGGAAATAAAGATGTAGTATGCATTGCAGGAACTTCGATGGGGAAGACACTTACATTTTGGATCCCATTGCTCTTCTGGCATCCGGATGGTATACAGATTGTTGTAACACCATTGAATCAACTGGGGCAGCAGCAAGTGGAGAATCTGGAGAGCATGGGAATGCGAGCTATTGCAATAAATGCAGACACTGCTAATGAAAAGAACTATAAAGTATGTACCACCATTTGACTTGAACCCCTGTCACGGTGTGCAATGTGTTAACAGTCAACTAGGACATCGAGAAACTAACCTACCAGGCTATTATAATCAGTCCAGAACAGCTAATGAAACCCGGAGGCAGGTTTGAGGGGTTGCTAAGGAAGAAAACATTCACCAAACATATAATCGCAATGATCTTTGATGAGGCACACTGCATCATGACATGGGGGAAATTTTGGCTGGAATACAAAGAACTAGGCCAATTGTGGTTCATCATAGCTCAGTGTGTGCCATACTTGATCACGTCTGCAACATTAACCTCTGAAACACTCCGCAGCATTATGAAGCATCTGGATCCGCACAGAAAGGAGGAGCTCAAATCTATCCGAACCTATACCGACCGGCCAAACATCAAGATCTGCGTACGAAGGATAAAATATCCACTAACCTCATACACGGATCTTATGTTTCTGGTGCCCGAGGATTGGAAACTGGGCAATCCAGCACCACCAAAGTTCTTGATCTTTTTCGATGACATCCAGGATTCCATTGGAGCTGCAAAGGCCATCCAGAGACGTCTCCCGCACAAGTACCGTGAAAGGATCGTGTGGTTTAACTCAGATATGACAACAGAGTACAAAGAAAGTCAAATTACTCGCCTACATGCAGGAGAAATATGGGGCTTGTGTACAACTGAATTGTTTGGAATGGTAAGCTTTCAATGTATCTATCAAAGGGATAGCTTATAAGTCGTGCGGCAGGGAATGGACATACCAGACATTGCCATTGTGATTCAGTGGAAAGCAACTTGTCGGCTTACTGAACTCTGGCAGAGATGGGGCCGTGCAGCAAGAGCACGTGAAGCAACAGGCACAGCGATACTTTTCGCTGAGAAGGATCTATTTGATGATGTGCGTGAAGAAAAGAGAAGTCGTCAGGAAGCAAAAAAACGACGAAGGGAAGACACACTGATAGATTCAGAGCAGCCACCATCGAAGCAGGTCTCTCCAAGCATCAATACTGCAGCGGGTGCAGAATCGAGTGTATCAGATGCGTCTGGTACATTACCCATCCCCTCCGATGACAGCAGGTTGAGGGGATTGATGCTTCCGAATCCGTCGACTGTGCAGAATGGCCGAGGGGGGGGGAAAAGAGTAAAGAAGGAGCTTGATCCCGCAATGGACTGCCTTATCAATGCTGACCGTCAAGGGTTGTTGTGTCGACGGAAGGTAATCGAGATATATTTCGAAAGCAAAGGTGCTGGTGAGTTTCCTATTGTGGATGACGCTGAGAATTTCCCGCTCATCTCATCCTGAAAGAGTACAATCACACGGCCTGTGATCCCTCTCGCCCAGAAGGCTGTGTACGGTGTTCTCCTACTAGACCCTCTGTCTGCTGCGATCTCGATAGCCCCTCCCAGTTCATGTCTCTTGACCCACCCATCCCACCTGCCCTGCCCAAGAATCCCGCCCGTTCCCACGTAGACACAAAGTACACAATGGAAGCAAAGGAGGTTGACCTTTGCAACGCGCTGGAGGAGTGGAGGGTAGCCAAAGCAGTAAATGAGCGCGGTGAAGCCTGTGTAATGGACTACGGCCCTGGATTCATTCTTCCGACTGCAACAATAGACCGGATCGTCAATTGCGCTCATCACTCCAAGTTGCGGACAGTTGACGATCTTCGGAAAGAGACTCGCTGGTCGGGCGTAGCGCTATACGGCACTGAAGTCTTGGCTATTGTCAATATCTTCATTCCTCAGCAGACCAACACCCCTGCGCTTGTAAGAGCACCCCTCCTACCACGCCCCGTTTTGCAGCCCTGTGTTCAGTCCACCGACCTTCTTCCTGCACCGGCGAGCACCTCAGGGACGAAGAAGAACAAATGCTCAGCCTGTGGCTTACCCGGTCACAACAGTACGGTATTTTCTTTATCAATGGAATTCTCTCTGCTAACAGTGATCAGAACGTAGTCGTGCATGTTTGCAGCACCCCAGTCGTTTGGGAAGGGAGAATGAGACCAAACCCAACATATCGGACGAAATCAAACCGAATATGCCTAGTGAGGCACAACCCAACGCATCACATATAATCCAATCCAACATATTACAGTCCCAATTCTAGTACTATGTCATCTAATGTCAACGAGTCAGAGCTCTCACCATCCGGATCCTCCTGGTGCTCTGACTCCTGTCCCAACTCGCTTTCTACCTTCTCCATAAGTGTATGACCTTCGTCGATTAGCTCACTTATACAATATTTGCTAGATCGACCTAATTGGATTTTGTGTGGTCGGTGTTTCTCCAAGTGGGCACATAACTCCGCAAATGTCTTGACCATATTTGCTTCATTCTTCCGCGACGATAGATGGGTATGTAAGAAGTGCTTCTGAAAATTTTCGTGCAGGTTACGATAGACTTGGACGAGCGGCGACTCCAGAAGAATGCGATCAATGGTATGGTTTGAAAATTTGCCACCATTTATGACCTTCGTGAATAGGTTGTTCAGTTCCACACACCAGTCGACGGCACGGAATTTTCCCTTCTTTCCTGTCGGGTTAACAAGAATCGAATAACGGATAGCGTGCCTAGAGTCCAGCGATTTAATCGGCACAGATTAATTATGCATTGTTACGGTGATCAAGACGTACCCCAAGCCCTCTGGATATACAAAGTGTACATTCATCAAAAGGTCCATCATGTGGGTGGCATACTTATGTTTTCCTGTCGCTTTGAAGATGAGGATCCATGCAACAATGCACATTTCAACACGCCCAATGTCTCCGGAGTTCATCGCATGTGTAAGTTCTTCGTACAAGAGTAGATATTCATTCAATATTAACGCGTTCTCGTGTTGGATGTCGCGTTGTGGGCCAGGCTGCCGCCGGTGTGCGTTAATGACCGCATGTGTCGCGACATAGTTCCTGGAAAGGGCTTGAGCAATCCCTTTTAGCTGTGAAAATGTCGGTTCTATAGCTGCAAAGGCATCAAGGCTGTCGATTCTCGGATCGTTCTTCGCCACCTCCTCTAGCCAACAATTCAATCGCTGACAGATACCACTGTAAGTGATCAGTTGATGCATCCGTCTGAATCCTGGTTTGGACTGATAGTGTCCGAGTTCCATTGGTCGCAGAATTGCAACGTCACGCAGCAAGGACGTCTCGTCACCTCTTGCTGCAACTGGTTGAAGGAATGCATGCCAGATAGCATCTGCGGCGGCCATCTTCAGGTGGAAGAGCCCTGGAATGAACTGGACATACTGACATCTTCTCCAGGGTGACGTTTCCATAGCCCGACGTTGCAAGAGTGCCTGAATGTGTTCACCTGTCCCTAGATCTCCGTGGAACAGCACAACATAGTCGGATATGTCAGGCATATTGGGATCGTGAGTTTGCATTGGGTCATGGATTCCGGCTTGAGCAAGGAGCCCAGTAACTGAATTTATGTTCCCAGATACTGTTGAATTCATGTACTCCATCGATTGTGCGGCGATTATTGGAGTTTTGACGACCGGAATCGCTTCCACCACCTCCGGTTCCCCCAACACATTCCGAAAGCGCCGAAAATACTCGGGCCCATACTCGATGAGATCCGACAACATTTTCCAAGTGTTGTACCGCCTCCGACTTGACATTCCATCTGCACCCAGGCCTCTTTCGTGCAATCCAAGTAAGTCACGATATGTCTTGCCCGCTCTTTGTGCTGCTGGTTCTCTTGCTTGAATATTGTAGATGGATTGTTCCCATAAGACACGAGAGCAACAGAGGTCCTCCGTAGTCGTTCCATGCTGCAATGGGAAAAGAATGGTGGAGGTAAGGTGTTTTAACGTATCGCTGGACTTCTCAACGTGCTGATCGGATGTTTTCATGTCAACATCAAAGTTGTCGTATGTGTAACTAGCCAGTCTCGTATGTCCAAGTTCCTTGATCACATTACTGGATTCCCGTGATAGTGACTGAATTGCAGAATTGATTGAACTGAGGGATATCGACAATCCCATATGTGCGAGCATTTCGATGACCTTCTGCGGAGCATGCGCGGATTGAAGAAAAACACCGAGCATACTTTGTAATTGATTTGCTCTTTGGTTTTTATTCTGGGCCATTATGCTGACAATAACGACCTTTTTCTAGAACGGCAGTTAGCTAAAATTTGACCGACCATCTGCGGAGTTACTGACAATTGTCGCAACTGCTTGCTGCTTGTCCAAACGGTCTGTTGGCTGGCGCCCCCTTCTTATGTCACCACCATCAAGTGCATTCCAATACAGGTCCTGCTTGTTCGCGTCATCATCTCCTGATGTCCCGGACATCTCCGTTGCGTGTGCTGACAGCACCACATCCAACATGCCCCACAGCGAAGGTGTGTTCTGTTTCATGACCTGCATTAACTCGGGAATGCTAAAGGCTTCTAGTTGCTTGATATTGGTACACGAGACGTTGAAATGGAGCCCGCCATCGTGCCTAGCAAGTTGTGCAACTTCGTCCACATATGTTTTTGTCATGATTTTATTTGCTAGATCCTCTACTTTCCTTTTCCCCATCTCGGAATATCTCATAACCCCTTCTATGATTTCATCTATCCGTGATATTAGACCGATGACTATCAGGTCATGCTTGTATTG
>JBBPJQ010001360.1:0-10951 GCA_038088795.1 Boletus rex-veris
ACCCCCTATCGAAATACTAACCTGTCTCATTGAAAGGTATTAAAATGGCTACCCCCTATCGAAATACTAACCGTCTCATTGAAAGGTATTACAATGCCATTTTAATCCTGTGACATTATTAGTCATCATAATATCTCACCCGATCATGGTAATGATCATTATAATGTCGTCGCTAAGCATTATCAACTTTTCTTAGTCATTAAATACACATTTACATTTAGCACAATTGTAATGACCATTATAAGTCATCCAATGATATCCAGATTTTTCCGACATAATGAAAGGAAAATAATCACTTACCACTGCTAACGTTAAGATTTGCATCTCCACCAGACCCTAGCGCATCATGCAAACGGTTGCAGTTTGGGGAGCAAGATTGAGTGGGGATTGTTGTGACGATGTTGGTGAGAAGTCGTTTCAGTGGTGGTGATTGGGTGGTTCCACTGGATACACTGGTTGATTTCACATGACCACATTTGACAGGAACAGGGGTGGTTTCACTTGCATGTGGCAGTGATGTAGCAGAGGAAGGATCAAGTTGTATGGTAGGAGGGTCGGAACGTGTGTAGTGGCTGGTTGGAGTTGAAAGGAACAAGCAGTCAGAGTCAGCTCTGACTGTCCTGTGTGTAGGTCGCTTGGACAGGGATGATTGATCAACCAGATTCGAGGAGGAGACATCATGATGACCATGAGTGGTTGTGGGAGCAATGGAAGTTTCATCAGTGTCCACAAACACTCCATACTCATTCCATTGTTGTGCTGGGACGACAAACATGCAGGGTGAATGATTGCGACTTAAACACCACTCCCTTCAAGTTGGCCTTTTGTCCTCCAGCCGCATTCACAAGACATTGCTTGTAGAAAAATCCCTTGTAGGGATCATCATGCTTCGAAAGGTCGACCCAATCTTCATCATGGACAACAAACTCCTCGGAACGCCATTGAAATCTTGGATTAAATGCCTTTATCCGAGGAACAACAAGGTCCAGTGCAATATGAACAGCACCAGGAGCTGTGATGTTTGCGTTGACACCACGTTTGCCTTCACAAATGTTCTATTGAACAGGAAAGTTAATGCTTGCTCAGCTAGGCACAAAAACACTTACACCAAATGGTGTTCCATATACACGGTGTTTTTGGGGTCCACAATCGCTTTTGTGTAGAGCAGTTATGTTGAGGGTGATGGTCTGGGGGACAGAGCCAAGGGATGCTGGAGATGGAACAGGTCCAAGGGACAGCCCTGATGGAGGATGAGGACACTGAGGGGGAACTGCGGGAGGGATGTTGTATGCCTTGTTTAACCAGTATTGACATGCTTCATTATAAACAGCATGCTGTGGACCATACCCCTGGGATGAACCAGTGGCCAGTGCTGCCATGGGTGTAGGCTGGATGTGTGCACACATGGAAGGGTGGTAGATCACCGGTTGAGTGGATGGCATTGAGTGAGGTGGTAGTGGCAGTGATGCCGGTGACAGCATCGGCATGACTGGAGTGGGATGAACAGTCACTAAGGGCAAAATTGTATTAGAACGATAGTCGGGAACAAAGGATGGCAGTACATACACTTCCGCTGGGCTCCACTCACTGCTTGAGATACAGCAGCGACACTAGAACCATCAATGTATGTCCTGCCAGTGGGGCCTGCAGTGGTGTGATTCCCGGGTCCTACAATTTAGTGGTAAGCACAAGTCATTGCAGCAGCAAGCAACAAGTATACCTGTGGCGTGCTGAGCATGAGCACTGGTGCGATTCATGGGCCCTACAATTCAGCAGTAAGTGCAAGTCATCGCGGCAGCAAGCAGAAGCATACCTGTGGTGTGCTGAGCATGAGCAGCAGCGTGATTCACAGGCCCATATATGGATCAGCAGTAGTAAGCACAAGTCATCGCAGCGAAATGATAAGCAATTACTGGTAAATGTTGATCTCAAGTTCTTGATGACTTCAAAACAGCCTGCGCAAATGAAGCGACCCGGATAGTTACTGTGGACAGATGCCATGTAAATAGATGGGTCGCCCTTCTTAAAAACTCCACCATATTTACAACTTTTGCACCCACAGGGTTGATCTTGCTGAGCAACCACGTCCTCAGTAAATTGAGTGCAGTACTCAACCTCCGGCATGGATGCTAAGCAGTGTAGGAGAAATGGTTCATTAGAGGATGCTTTCGAGAGAGGAGACTTTTTATACACTCAGTGGGTGTTACATTTGGCTGAGATGGCAGCTAGAAACTTGGGCCTACAATGGTAAAGACTTGGGTAGAAAGTCATGTTTCTTGGTGGCAGTGACTGGAAAGTGCCTACAATGGCAAAGACTTGGGTAGAAAGTCACGTTTCTTGGCGGCAGTGACTGGAAAGTGCCTACAATGGCAAAGACTTAGTTAGAAAGTCATCCTTAGATGAAAGCACTCAGCATGGTTGAAAGAAGACATACTACTCCAAGTAATAACCATGATTGGCTTGAAGATGGACGATGTGACATGGTAGACAGCTTTGTTCTGCAGCAGTAATGTGGCAGAAAGAAGCATTCAGCTTGGATACTCTTCAGAAGATGACAAGAGTCCCATACATGTTGTGTGGTGGATCTGCCCTTTTTCTGCTCTGTAGCATGTTTGATCGAGGTGCATGTGTTGGAGGCTCCTCTTTCCACCCATGGAAGGATGTTGAGATAACAGACTTGGATGAGGTGGATGGAGACAGAGAAATGGTGCGTGCCATGCTTGGAAAGATGTCGAGACAACAGACTTGGAAAGCCCCCAAAAATGCAGACACGGAAAGGTGGTGAGGATGATGGTGCTGCTGATAACTCGATCATGATGGTGGTTCAGGTGGATGCCCTTGAAAGCCCCTGAAAATGCGGACACAGGAAGGCAGTGAGGATGATGGTGCTGCTGATAACTTGATCATGATGGCGGTTCAGGTGGATGCCCTTGAAAGCCCCTGAAAATGCAGACACAGGAAGGTGGTGAGGATGATGGTGCCACTGATAACTTGATCGTGATAGCGGTTCAGGTGGAGTATCAGGACAAACATTGGAAGGATGATGGGGGAACAATCCTCTTTCCACCCATGGAAGGATGTCGAGATAACAGACTTGGACAAGGCGGATAGAGATGGAGAAATGGTGCATACCATGCTGTGAAGGTTGGCGCCACAATTGCTGCCACAATCTCACTTGATGTGTGATTGAACCAAAGTCGGAAGATGGACGAGAATCTGTGGGAACTGCAAGAACAGATGCGAGTCGAAGGATGTCAGAATAACGGACTTGGACGAGGCAGATGGAGATGGAGAAACAGTGTGTGCCATGCTGTGAAAGTTGGCACCGCAATTGCTGCCACAATCTCACTTGATGTGTGATTGAACCAAAGTCAGAAGATGGACGAGAATCTGTGGGAACTGCAAGAACAGGTGCACGTCGAACCACCAGAGCTTTGAGGACAAACAATATCTGCTTAGAAACATAGAAGATTGTGGAGGAAGAGTGAATCAGACTCGGAAGTGGATGGAAGGCAGTGGGGGAAGAGCGATGCAACGCACTGGGTAGAGACAATTGTTTCAGGGCTCAGGGCATTTCATATACCTCGGCAACAGTAACTGGGCCAGAACACATTAGAGTACTGTACCTGAGGGCTTAACTCAGAACAACCGTGCTGCAGCACAGCGTGTGGGCAGCAAGCTGGGCCATATATAGTTCCACAGGCTGCAGCGATGCATTAACCCATTAGCCAGCAGTGCCCAGCACATCCTAGGCATTCTGTGTTGCCGACATCGCTTAGTGTTGCTGATGTTGACTCCTTGGTCTGTGTGACAGGCCGCTGGGTCTTGCTACATCCCACACCATGGCGTCAAGCTCACATGCAGCTCCAAGCACATGCAGAAGTGTAAACCAATGGAAGCCTACATGTTGTAAAGTCTATATCAGGGCTGCTGTCCCAAAGGAACAAGCTGATGGGTGGGTGCGAGTATGATCTCATCCCAGGGGAACTAGGAAGTTGTGTGGTTGGAAGGGGTAACTAGGACTTGTCAAATAGTGAGGGAATGGATTCGAAGATGATCTGGAAACGGAAACGGAAAGATAGGAGACAATCTAGACACGGATAGTCCGGATACGAACGGAAGGCTTTGGACGATGTACGATGACAACCAATAGAACCTTCTTACGAAGATGAAAGGAAAAATAGCTAAAAAGGAGATGTATTTCAGGTCCAGTACAATGGTATTTATAGTCCAGGGCATACTCTTAGACTTTATATAAAATAGACAAAAATAGATGCAGTGCAGTAAAAACTTCAAGGGCACCAAAAACTTCCAAGGTTCCAAAAACTTCCTTCACAACTATTCAAAGGGACACGTCATATGCGAAAGGGTCAGCAGTGATGTCGCGCGAACCTGCAACGCTGTAGTGAGTCTAGACCATTCAAGACTGTCCAGAGACATCCAAAATGTCCGCCTTTGGTAATGCTGTTGCTATGAGTGGTATCATGCATCTACGTAAGGAAACGGGTCATATGAAGGACGTGTGTGAGCAAACACAACATTTGTAGTCGATCCGGTGAGTAGAATGGATGTGGATGAAAACACGGACGGAACGGATACATATGGATCACAAACAGATGGATGGACAGCTCAATGGATGGATAGATGGATCGCAGGAGGCTTGAGGGCAAGTACCTAGTGGCTGTAAAGTGGGGGAATAGACAGATACAAGCACAAGGAATCACAGGTTCCTACAACGTATGCCAACTTCTTTGTTGTTGCCTTGAGCTAATATATCTCATTAATATAGCACTGCTTCAGGACATCAAGCCAACCATTCTTCACCTTTGGAAGGCTCATGAAACTGACATGAAGATCCTGGAAGCGCTCCAGAAGCAGATAGATACGACAGAATATGGAATCGGGTTAGTGTGATGTTGGAGTCAACAGATTCACTTACCGAGTTGGAACTTATCACAGCAAATCAGTGTTGATCAGGATCCGCAAACAGCTGGGGCTGAAATGGACTTGTGAACAAGAGCACACACCGGAAACCATTTGTGCAGCTATGATTGAGTTGTGCAATACATATCCCAAGGCCGGTGCTTGTGAAATGGTTAGCCTTCTGTTCCATGAATGGAACTTATGCATAGCAAGGTAAAATCTTAACTGTGGATAGGTGAGCACCAGGCACTAACTAGTTGCACTTTAGGAGTGTTATATGCCGCTATTTTGCGCTCTATGAATCCGATCTTATGTGGGAATGGAAGGCAGGTCGACTGCAATGCCAACGGTTCTGGGCAGCGGGTGTCAACAATATATGGGCAGTGGATCAACACGATAAGTGGCTTGGCCATGGCCTTGGGCTGCATACTGGCATTGAGCCATTTTCTGGATGGATCTTGTGGATGAAAATCTGGCACTCTAATTGCAACTTGCAGTTGATTCTCTCGTATTACCTCAAGACTGTATGCAAACTAGGCTGTGAGTAAATATTCCAACAGTGATCAGTCTTGCTAGTACTGATCTACCCGCAGTCATTCCCCTGGTGACGCAAAGTGATCCTGGCATGGAGAACTTTGGGAGCGCAAATGCACAGACATTGCTGTGACAAACTCTGGATCCAGCACTTACAGGGTATATCCAACACCGCTGGATGCACCAGAAAAAGAACGTTATGCTGGAGATTGTGTGGTCCCAGTTACACCGGCGTTTTACTCCAGGTTTTGAGTCTCTGCTCAACAAAGGAGTGGAGGCTGGCTGATATGATATCAACAATACCCTGCAGCAGTATGTTCAAGATTTGATGGGAATGACAATACTCACATCCCGACACTAGAATGGTGTTCCGATGGTTCTTCATTCTGTGGTTACAGTGCGAACTCGATGCATATGTTGACCACATTAACAATACACGAAAATGGTGTGATCACAACAAGGTACTTTATGTTACATACTAATTAACCATTGCATGACAATGTGAGTCACATAGGTGTTACCACATGGTATCCCATTGTTTGTCCATACGTCACCCAAAGACTTTGGTGCTCTCGACTTCAAGGTAAGCATTAGATCTTCATGTGAAGTCCACACTGATGTGTAATAGATTGGGGTATTCACGGAGCTTCTTGACAATGTTGCTCAATTGTATATCACACCCAGCCACACTGTTTTCAAACTCGTCCCCCCTGCACTAAATGCGTTGATAGGTACATGTTATGATATCTTAGGTCGCCCAGCCATGTCCTGTGATACTGCATGGGATGTGTACTGCAAACTTTTAGCAGTAGTCCGGCATCATGATGCAACATCCATGGTACTCGTCTCTATGTCAGAGAGCAGTTCTGCCAATGACTTGGATCAACCTGTGCTCCTACCAGATCAACGGGACCTTCCTTTCCATGAGATGGATACAGAGTACTATATGGGTGGTGTCAGGGGTGGTATGGGTCTCTGTGAGTTTTCAAGCTTGATATTGAATACTCGAGTAATCAAGTTTTGTTGACTGTGTGCAGAGAGTGAGCACATTCACATGTTGGTTGGATTGGTTGATAATGACGAGCTGGATGTTGGTGATGACAGTATTGATGCCTCCCCAGTTCTCATCACAGCTTTCTCGGATGATGAGGCTGAGCAAGACGATAGCATTGATATTGAGTCAATGCAGTGAATTTGTGCCAATGTTTTGTCATCTATGTATTTGTATTTCTCAGACTATACTTTTTGGTTGCGTCACACCATGTACCTAGTACCTCTCATGGACTATATTTTGGCCTTGTCACATGTAACGAGCAGGGTACACGAGGGCCCATAGATCTGCAGCCCCTTACATGGTGAAAAAATTGTGGTCACATGAGCATCATTGTCCGGCTTTCCATAGAAACCTGAGGTTTTACATGCAAAATAAGAGCACTATCAAGGTGCAGTTAACTTGAGTTTCTCATGTGAATTTAACGCAAGACTCGACAGATTGGTCATGTGCAGGGGCTGTGATCTGGGAGGCAAGCTGGGAAGGGGTTGCCTTCCAGGAACTGGCAAGCCCACCCAAGGGTTGCCCATCAGCCTCGCCATCTCCCCCATCCCCCTCCAATGAGCTTGTCTAAGTGCCCCTCCTGAGTTGTTGATGAGCCCAACAACTTGTTCGACGTACCTGCCCACTGCTTGGACCGCTACTGAGGTGTCGATGAGCCCAGCAGCTTGTTCGATGCATCTCCACCCCTTCATCAGCAAATCCTGATTTTGGCACAGTCATGCCAAAATCACACAAGTGACACAGCTGTTACAGCATGATGTAACAGTGACTCACAGTTTTTGAGTTCCCTGCACAGCAAGTCCCAGCAAACTCCGATTTGGGCAGAGAATCACAGCACACTTACAGCATTCACCCTGACAATGCAACTGGCATGCCAGCTCACCTCACACAGTCTGACAGTGTGCAGATTACTCAATTATCATAGTCATTACATAGATTCTACTAGTAGATTCTAATTGTACTATATAAATGCTAATTGAATTACATTGGTTGGACTTATTGATTTTCGTGAGCTATGATTATGTCATCATGTTTTGTGTCCGAGTCACTCGTTCTGTTCAAACATGCACCGACTCGTCGGTATCCTTCGCCGCCACCACCGCTTCATCGACAACGAGGATGCGGCAGCATCACCACCACCACCACCACCACATCAACAATGTCAACGATGAGCTGGCACGACTGCCACCATGTCAACGCGACGACACGGCGGGACAGCCACAACCACCACATCAAGACATGGTGGCACAACCATCACACCCCATTGGCCACGACCATCCCAACAACAACACCCCCACCCCAACAGCAACGACACAACAACAACAACGTTGACGATGACTGCTCAGTGGCATGGCCTACCCCACACCAACAGCGGCGATGCGACAACAATGATGACAACACGGTGGTGCCACCACCACCTCGATGATGTCAATGATGACCACCCCCAAACCAATGGTGATGACACGGCGACGACAATGACGACTTGGTGGCACAGCCACCCCCACACCAATGGCAACAACGCGATGACAACATCGATGCAGTGGTGCTACCACCACCACCACCACCACCACGACAATGACTCAGCCATGCCACCCCCACACCAACGGCAGCGACAACAACAACAACTCAGCCATGCCACCCCCACACCAACGGCAGTGACGACAACAACTCGGTGGCACGGCTACCCCCACACCAATGGTGATGACGCGACGATGACATCGACACGGTGGTGCCACCACCACCACCATGACAACAACAACAACAACAACTCGGTGGCCATGCCACCCTCACACCAACAGTGACGACGTGATGACAACAACATCGATACAGTGGTGCTACCACCACCACCACCACCACCACAACAAGGTGGCCATGCCACCCCCACACCAACGGTGACGGCGACAACGACATTGACATGGTAGTGCCACCCCCACACCAACGGTGACAGCGACAACGACATCGATGTGGTAGTGCCACCACCACCACCACCACCACCACGACTCGCTGGCCATGCCACCCCCACACCAACAGCAATGACACAGATGACAACAACAACAATTGGTGACATGGCCACCACCACCTCATCGGTGACAGCACGACAACGACAACACGACAACGACAAACGGCACAGTGGCGCCATCACCACCCCGACAATGATGATTGGTGGCACGGCCACCCACCCCAATGGTGATAACGCAACGACATACTCATGCCCCCAATCGACTCTGCCAGAATGGCCACTAGAAAAAGATGTGTTTGCTTCTAGTTTCTCCCTTGAAATGAATCCTGACAGCCACTGCAGGTCCTGTTCGCTCTCTCCAGACCACTCGGACAGGCCACCACCATCCACTCAGAGGAGATCACGTTCGCCACGACCCCGAGCACAGTTGGACCTCCCCAAGGTAAATGATGTCGACCCTGTCTGATGCACAGTGCACGAAAGAGAGCTTGCCACATGTATGGCTGCAGTTGAACTTGAAAGGGCTGCAAAACCAAAACCAAAAGAACATCGACTTGGTGGCATGGGTACCACCACTCCAACAACAACAACAACAACAACAACAACAACAACAACAACAACAATGATGACAACACGGTAGCATGGCTACCACCACCCCAATGACAACGAGGTGGCACGACCACCACCACTGAGTCTTTGCGAGCTGAATGGCTCCGTCGACATGTAGATAGTAATTCATGTATTCCTAGCTACAAAAATATATGTTTTTTATTCTACTAAGTGAATTGGCTGGAAAAAAAAAAAAAAAAAAATCAACATCCTCTGAATCTACTGTAGGTACTGTACAGGCACTTCAGATGGTACAGTGTATTAGGTTCTGTACAGACGAGCACAGCTTTACCAAATCTGTACAGCATTGTGTGCTCTGTGGTGTGGCTGTACAGGGGGGGACCTTTTTGTGACACTGTAACAATTGTAACTTGCTGTGCAGTGCCTCACAGTACTGCACAGCTAAATCGTGATTTGCTGATGTTTGGACCCCTCTTGAGGCATTGACAAGCCCGACAGACTCGTTTGCTGCACTGCCACTGCTGCTGGACCCCTCCTGAGTTGTTGATGAGTCCAATGACTCGTTCACTTCACCACTGCTGCTTCTGGACCCCCCTGAGCCATCAACGACTCGAAATGCTCATTCGACTCACCCGCCTGTTGCCTGAACCCCTCCCAATGTGTCGACAAGCCCAATGACTCATTCGCTGTACCGCCACCACTGCTTCTGGACCCTTGCAACACATTGGAGCCCCATGGCTCATTTGACGCACTGTAGATAACAAGGGGTCACTGATAACCTTCTGGACTAAACCAAACAGGTCAAAAGCTAGAGAAAAGTAAGAAGGGTGTGATATATTCAACCCTAAAGGGATTCAAACGCAAGCTGATGAATAGGAGAACAAGGAATAGGAAGTCCGAAGGTCCCAGACGAAGTCTGAGGTTTCGGACAGGTGCGATAAATCAATGGAAGGACACCCGAGAGACACCTGAGCACTGGATTGTGAAGGAGAAAGCATAGAGAACATGGGACTTGAGCGAGAGCAAGGGTAAGTCGTGCAACGGGCACCAGACTTCGTATTGGAGACATTCGAGACAACGAGGGACAAGAAAGAGATGATCAACACCAACTGGGTGAAAGATGTATTCAGAAAATCCAAATACAGATATTTATAGTCTCAGAGCATACTCCAGACTTAATAGTAACCAAGGAAAATGTGATAAGAAGATGAAACAAACAGTATGTATGGGATGTCAGATGTGATGACTAAGTCCCGAGACTATACAAACAAAGTCTGAAGGAAGTCTGGACTTGCTAGTCTGAAGTCCGGCATGTTTGGTGTCAAACCCGAGGTAATTCGGGTCGGATAGACCAAATATGGCATTGGACTAAGTTAATTCAGATCGGACTTGGACCAGACTTCATACAGAATGTAAAGGATGAAATACGAACCATGTTCCATAGTGGATGGACAAACAGAGGAGGACTTGGAGGAATATCGTGAAATGACCAGATATGAACCCAGAGGACTATGGATCTCTATAGCGCCTGCCTGGACCCTTTCTGACATGTTGATGAACCCAATGGCTTGTTTGACGCACCTGCCTGTTGCCTGAACCCCTCCCAACCCATTGACAAGTTTAATGGCTCGATTAATGTGCCTGTCTGCCACCTGGACCTCTCCCAGCCTAATGACTCATTTACTGTACCACCACTGCTTCTGGACCCCTTGAAACATGTCGACAAGCCTCACAGGTCATTCGACACATGCCAGCCCAATGGCTCGGTCACCACCACCACACCTGCATCAGCAAACCTACATTTTTTCTGAGTTATCAAAATCAATGACATTGCTGAGCTGTCTGACTTGACTGATAGCATGCTATCAGTGCTATCATTCATAAGTAATTCATTGCTATCAGCATTCTCA
>JBBPJQ010001362.1:0-10943 GCA_038088795.1 Boletus rex-veris
CGGACGAGACGTTCGAGTCGCTCGTCGCCGTGCGCCGTGTCCGCGCGACAGCCTCCATCCCCTCGTCAACCCCCGCGCCGTCCCCGCGCCAGGCGAGCAAAACGCGCAAGACCAAGGCCCCGAAGCGGAACAAGAACAAGGTGGACATGGCGGGCCTCGTTGGGGGGGACAGCGACAGCAGCGCGTTGACGCAGGAGAGCGGGGAAGAGGCGGCGTTTACGCCCCGGGAGAGCGTCGTGACGGGGACGGATGCGGGGACGGATTATGAGGATGAGGTCGAGGTGCAAGAGGTGTCGCTAGGTTTGTGGTGGGCTTGCTCTTGCACGGAGTGATCGTGACGAATTTTCAGCGTCGGTCCCACCGAAAACTGGTCGCGGTGGTCGGCCGAAATCAGGGAGGGGAGCAGGGAGGGCCAGAGCAGGGTCAACAAGCCTGGGTCGTGGAAGCAAGAAGAGAAAAAAGTAGATGTCCATGCCGCATTGATCATGTCCGCCAGGCAGCGACTGTTGTAACACGCTTATACATTGGTAAAATTATTTGCACGACAGATAGAGTGGGCACTACAAGTACGTCCAAAGGTGCTTGTATTAATCCAACATCACCACATCCGAGTCAGGTCTGGCTCTCTGGCTGCGTCGCTCAGCAACAAAGGCGTCTATCCTTGCTTTCAGTTCCGGATCTAACATACCCAAGTCAACACAGCATAGCGAGAAGCACCAAGTGGCTTACTTGGAATGACCTCGTTGATCTTGAGCGGCACTCGGTTGAATGGATCCTTGGCGTCCGACAAAAGGTGTGATTTGATTGTAGCACGGTCAAGAACTGTTCGGGAAGACGGCAAAACGACGGGGTCACGCATCAGCGTGAACATCAACGGATCTACATCCGCGGTGTATGTGTCAGTTCAAGAGATGCGTTGCGAGAACAAGAACCTACCCAGGAATTCATCGGGAATTTCTCCCAGATCATCTTCGACCTCGATCAACGCTTTCGCTTCCTCAACTTTGACGACGAACAAACGTATCTGTTCGAGCTCGGACTCTGGCTTCAAAGTAATTCTCCTTGATCGCTCGATCGCCCTTTCAAACAACTCTTTCTTGTAACTGCGTCCGTCGCTGGCGACCGCACGTGCAAACGCGTCTTGGTCACTCAAGTTCAGATACACTTGCAAGATATCGCTGAGCAGTTGCCTTGGGTCAAAGTGGTACTTTTCGGGTTCCTTGACACGAAGTTCTCCACACTTGGGGCCGACCAGCGCTTCGAGGTTGTAATCCAACATGGCAGCAAGCTTGTCCACAATTTCAGGCATCATGAAGGGCGCTTTTGTCTCCGCAGTAAATTCCCTGAGTAACCCCACAGTCGATTTACCGAGGGTGGTATAACTGGACGCATGGCGCTCGAGCCCACGGAGCGTGTTCTCGCGTTCACGCCGGTACTGAGCAGGACGAGCTGCCCAAGCCGTCTGGTCGCGCATCTCTGTCTGGATGTTGTGGATCTGCGTCAGTTCGCTGAGGGACTCGTCCATGAGGTAGGTGACGTCGTTGATCATTAAATTGACAAAGCGAACGAATTTTTCGACGTTCCTGGTAAAGACTCGTGAACACGGAGGGCCACTCTGCGGTGAAATATGGTCCTTACAATGCTTCTGTGTTGAGTGCTTGCCTGTGAGCAGGATTTCCCCAGATTGCTTTGAGGATGTATGCGATGTTCCTCCTTCAGGACTGTCAGACTCATTATCTCACCAGTAGACACAGAACTTGCCTAGCATCTAAAGAATTGACTACAATTGAGAAGAGTCCCTGTAACAAGGGGTCGAGTACTCACTAAATTTATCATAGAATTGTGAGCTTGCACCTGTCTGTTCAACCTCTGTTTGGAATGACGTCTCAGAATCAGAGTGGTTATTCAGAAGACAAAGCATCATCACCGATATAAAAGTGGGTCAATGCCGGGACGAGATGCTTCAATGCCAAAGGATGGCTGTTAAGCACTCCGCCCAGAATTCCATTTTGTGCATTTCCGTATGGTAAAACACCGTAAAACACAGCCTACGAAAACATTAGCATCGCCCAAGAGGAATATTTCCCGTGCACACCTCGTTGATCTTGGCCTTCAGGAAAGGGTTCTTGATGTACCAGGTCGATGTCATGAAAGTGAGGGCAAACACAACGAGCTCGTCTTTTCCGGACAAATCCAGGCTGTCTGGTGAGTGGCTGAAGCACTCATCCATAAACTTGTGTTATGAGTGTTGGAAAAGCGGCATACCGGGTGACGAAAAGGAAAAATTCCACCACATCCTCCAAGATATATTCCGGAAGCACCCTGAATGACATGGGGACTTCCTGGGGGAGTGGTAATCTGCCAAACGCTCAGCAAGACATCCCCGTTCGCAGGAAACAACTTACTCGACTGGGGGTGTAGGATGTAAACCTTTAGGTCCAGCTCTTCGTATCAACCAGGTGGAGACAAAATTGGTAAACCCTATATATCGAAGAACAAAGTCCGGCTCGAGCAATTGCACTCGGAATGCGAGCTGTTGCGTTTGAATTTTCCCCATCTCTGTCTATGTCATAAATCAGACGGTGAACGGCGGGTATCCCCCCAGACCGAGCAACGCACCTTCATTTGGTTGAGGGCCGCTTCCGTCCGTGCATGGAAGGGACTCTGAAAAGCACGTGAACACAGAATAAACCAAGGAGTGAGTGCGACTGACACCAATCCAAGAACCATCGCTGTTGATCATATCGTGGTGACGTTGCAGTTCGTCGTGATGCTTGGCGAAATCGTCGTAGGTCTGGGTAGTTCTAAGGTAGCCATAATGACCCATAGCATTGCAGAGATAAAAGATTTCAGAAATGAAGTTTGGTGTTGCAGCTGTTTCGTGGATAAGGCGCTTACCCGATTGACGAGATTCAAGGAGCTTACCATTGCCTCTGTTTACCTCTACCCATTGCCCTGCCTCCTCTGACGTGGCTTTAATCCGCGTCTCCTCACTCACATCAATACGATTCGAAACAGCGAAGTACAACGAGTCAATGCGATCCATCTGTGTGGTCGGTCAGGTTTAACAACCACCAAGTCGAGTACAACAAACCTTGGAGTATCGGGAGTCAATAAAAGGTTCTGCAAAGCTTAGAAGTATACTTTGCAAGTTGACCATGAAGCTGTCACTTGCAACCGTCTGTGGGTCCACCTACAAAGCGTATTACAAAAGTGCCGCAGAAAAGCTGAGCGTGCCTTATACCTGCATCCCCGCTCGCTTGATGTTTAACTTGACTGCAGTAGCAAAGTACTCTAATACTGCCTCCCTGGACTCCGGGGATGCCCGTACGAGAGTGTTGAATATGTGAAAGAGTGATGACTGTGGGTGGGAGGTTGACATACTCGGTATTTCGCTTGCCATGACCTACTCACCTGTAGGCTCTTTACTGTGCCCCTGAGACTCACAGTAGAGGATTCGACATCATTCCGTGGACGTTGGTTGGGTTCGGAGAAATAGCTTTGCGCGATATTAGGCTGCAATGACTATGATGAACTGATCCTGACACAACCATGTGCTTGATCTTACCCATTCCCTGCTGAACACCCCGAGCCGACAAAGAGGACCCATCAACGTTACCGTTTCAAACGTAGACGCCGTAGCATGTGGTGGATTCCACTCGTCCAGTCTAGTAAACATGATTGCTATGCTCTTGACGGAGACAAGTGCTTCCATGCCGCCCACTACGCCTCGCCAGGAAGAGTCACCTCCTGCCAGCCCCTCGGGTCTAAAAAGGGACGAGTGAAATAACAGTTGTCGTAGGACCGGACCAAGTACGCCATCAATTTCGTTGTCCGGTTCGAAACGCCGAGCAAGGTCTTGAAGAAACGGTTCAACTTCTATTGGCGACAGGACATAATTCGGGGAAGACGCAGTTGTGAGTGGCGTGGAGAGAGCAGACAGTGACAATAGCGAGGCAACAAATTCAGATGGACCAAGTTCTCGCCTGTGCTAAGTATAAGAGCGGTGGTGTGTGATGCATGGCTTAACACGCACCCTGCGGGTTGGGGGAACATTTCTGGATCTTGCAGAGTGAAACCTGCGTAACTGATGACGAGATCTCGTATCTTTTCAAGGAGGGCAGATGCTTGCTGCATCTCGTTGACTGGATTCTATCGAACCAATATGAGCATTCTGTCCACACACCATGGGTTATACCAACCTTCTTGACTAGGTTTGATTTTGCGCTATTGATGCGTTTCCAGCAGCCGACCAAATACTCGTACACTGTCATTTGGGACGGGAGGGACGCAAGCACGGAAACATAATCTAAGTCATCCCTGGACACAGCTCCGTAAGAGATGAATGATGAGTGGAACAATTGAACTCACGACATCGCCTGAGGGTCCAACTCTAAACGAGATATGAGAAGGCGATCGGCAATGTCTCCGGTGAGGTTCATTGTAGAGGCTGTCCCGTGCCTCGGTTTAGTTGAATAAGGTTGAAGGTAGAACCCACTCACAGTATCCCTCTGATGCAAGTTCGGCTTCGAGGCCCTTGAGCCACACGATGTCAAAGTTGCTGCGCTCCGCTACTGAGCTCTACTGATCGTGAGATGTCTGGAGCGACAAGTGGTGCGAATTGAATGTACCTTGAGTGTAACTTTGAATATCTGAGTCAGTGTCTCATCTTCCCATGTATGTATGTCCAGCTTCATGAGTGGGAGTGACTTCCTCTTGAGCGGTACAGAGGGTATCGGTGTCTGTTGCTGCTGACCCGGGAGAGTTTGAGCTCGCTTTGGCTGGGCCGGCTTGGGTGCTGGCACGGACGGAGATGCAGGGTCGGGCGATGGCGCACTTGATCGCCCGGCCTGCAACTTTGCAAGACGCTTTGCGCGGATCTACAGGACGAATCAGCGTCAGCAAGACAGGTCAGTGAGACTGTCCGTACGCGATCGGCGTCGTCTTGGGGGTCTGTCATGGCAGTAGTTCTGAGAGTCGAGTGGGATGCACGTGACTCCCCTCTTTGACCATGTTCTTCAAGAACTTGCTCGCGACAGCGCGGTCGTTCTCGACGTCGGCCGTAGCAAACTTTCCAAAGCTCAAGACACACAGCGGTGCAAAAAAGAGATGGCACGCCATCGCCAGCGGAAAATTCAAACGAGTTGCGTGCTTTGCGCCAGAGCCCAACTCGACCGACTAACCCCATGACAGGCACATGCCAATCATTCGCACAAGAATGTATCAAAGAGACCTGCACGGAAAAATAACCTCGCCCAAACGGCCTACTCTAGTCAATCTCAGACAGCCACCCTGAAAAAGCTGCTCCCGTATGCTTGAGCAGCATACCTAGGTCAGCCAATCCACCATGTATCATTGAAATTTCTTCATTTCTGCATCAGACATTACCCTCCATGGCATCCTGCATGTAATTTACAGCCAGAAGCAGTCGCTCCCCTCCATAGATTAATTGCACTCTTCCATCTCTGTTTCATCCATCGCTTTGCCCTCTACTTGCTCTAGTGCCTCGACGGGTTTCTTCGCACCCCCTCCCCCAAAGAAGTCGCGAATACCCCTCTGTTTGGGGTCATGCGTAACGATTCCCTTTTGACGCTTCTTAAAGCGACCGTCAAGAAAAATGAACAGCGTCCCGAAGATGGTGACTCACGACGTTGGCAGTGTGCTCATGTCGATTCACGTCGGTTATCGCGACAATTAACGGGGGTAGGTTCTCATTGGTTATTTGCGGTAATTGGGCGCCGGGCTGCACGCGCTTGGTCAAACGCACCAGCCAAAGGGGACCAGATATCACCTTGGGTTGTACAGTGACTCTGGTCCAGGCGGTATTCTGTAAGCCTCTGTAATCTTTGGCCGGCGAACCGCCAACGCTCCGCTTTAGCAGAGCGGGTACTAGTTCACTAATGCAGAGACCATGGCTAACCACGGCGACGTGTATGTCTTCGGCACCCGGGATTGCACGGGAGAGGTGGGGCTTCAGTACATGATCGCGAATGAAGCGTTCCGCCCGTACAGCGACATCATCCAAACTCTCTCCGTCGGGAAATTTCTCGTGTCGCTCAAACAAAACTGGGTATTGACCATCCCTGAAATGATCATCAAGCGATTTACTGGAGATCCGACGCAGTATCCACGGATGACCCTCGGCGTCCCCAAAGCATTGTTCTCGGAGGTCTCGATCTACTTTGAAGGATGGCTTTGGATCGGCCTGGTCGTTCAGGAGAGCCACGGCGGTTGCATGGGCACGCTTGAGGTCTGAGGTGATGATGGCATCGAGACGCGTGTTGGCATAGGATTCACCGAGTGCTTTGGCTTGCTGCGGATGTTGAGATGAGTAATGAGCGGAAAGAGGGAAGGTGTTGTGCTCACTCGTACTCCTGGTGGCTGGATTGGTCAGGTTTTGATAATCAATGGATGTCACTCACCGAGTTCGCTCAGTTCTGCGTCCTTGTGGCCTGCCCAGATTGATTTCTGCGCACAGAGATATCGAGCGTGGCCAAAGTGTGACGCCAGTACTCACGAGGTTATCGAGCGATTCTCCGTGTCTGATCTAGCGTCGAGGATGATATGTCAGCGAACTGATGAAGAGTTGGATGAGCTTACAAAGGACACGACAAGCATGATGGTGTGATCTGATCGATTGTTCCCGAGTGTTCAAGTTCTCTGACACAGCATAGGCTTGCGCGTTCCCTTATAATCCTCGTCTCAGCGCTTGTCTCTTCGCTACCATCATCATCAATGGCCTCCAACACCACCGCTGAACGCGACACCCAGCTCTTGTCCATCGGACAGCAATGCTCCGAGTCCTCGTGTCTCCTCGTAGACTTCCTTCCATTCAAGTGCCAGCATTGTTCAAAGAGTTTCTGCGGAGAGCACTTTCTCGTCGCAGCACATCACTGTCCGCAATACGACGAAAGCAAGCATAATCGCGTTGCTCCCAGCTGTAAGTCGTTCACTCGATCGTCACCTCACTTGTTCACGTACATCCTAGGCCCGTTATGCAATACCCCGGTTGCTATACCCCCTGGAGAGGACCCCAACATCCGCATGGAACGTCATATCAGTACAGAGTGCAGCGTCATGACGGGAAAATCCGGCAGGACCAGGTCTCAGCCTGCGTGTGCTCGAGGTAAATGTGGAAAGGTTCTCTATGCGCCGATCACATGTGTTGTGCGTTTTGTTTCTGCTGCCCTGGCAAGCACATCCTGAAGCATCCCACAGGCCTGCAAGAAGCAGTACTGTCCTCAACATCGCTTCCCAAAGGACCACAACTGTTCGAGTACCACGTCGACCGCAGCGTCCTCTTCCAAATCGCGCAGCATACCTTCGTTGGCAGGTTTCAAGCTCCCCACCAAGACTCCCACTGCGCAGACGTCGAACGCATCCAGTGCTCGCCCCCGTCCTGTGGCTACATCGTCTGGGGCTTCGACTTCTTCAAATATTCCTGCGTTGAGCATCCCTTTCTCCAAGTCTGACCGGTGAGTCGCGTCTCGGCTTCTCGCTTGGTAAACACTCATAACGCGTCAGCACGCTTTCTTCCCCCACATCTCCACCTAAATCCCCATCCCCGTCGCCAACCGCCGAACTCAAACCATCACCCATCGAACGTCGAACAACTTCCGATTCACAAATCGCGAAAATTCTGAATCCTCTGTCTTTTGTTCCCCCGCCCATTTTTGCTACGGCTTAATATACTCTTCAATACCGACGCATCGTTAGTCGCGCCAAGGCGGAAAGAGAGAGCAAGAGGAAGGCCATGTTGGAACGGGCGAAGAAGGGTGTACGTGTGGAACCCAAGTAGTATCACCGCAAAAGCACTGACACGACTGCAGCTTTTGACAGAGCAGGAGAAGCTGTTGCTTGCGGAGGAGGAGGCGCAGCGTGCCAAGGAGCTGTCGTCAAAGAGTGACAAGAATTGCACCCTCATGTAGCTTATAATGCGTTTATCTTAGAGAACTCTAATAGTACTCCCACATCACGTGATCATCCCACCTTACCACTACACTTCATCTTGGGTGATGTCGAATTCAGAAAACGAAGCAATCGTGCTCGGAAAGCGAGAACGGGACGAACAGAATGTTGCACCAGCTCCCGATGCACCGACATATGATGACCAAAGTGACGACGACATCGGGCCAATGCCCATGCCGTCTAACGCGAATAGGACCGTGAAGAAGAAACGAAAAGGTGAGCGCATCATGCCCACCCTTGCTCGGAGAACATCCCTGAGCCCGCACCAGTCCTTCCACACGAAAGGCTATACCTCGATCATCTTCCAAATGCAGACCAATATTACCAGTCCTTTATGCACCGGGACGCGCTGAACTTTTGCGTCATAACCAAGTACGTCTTGGGAACGAGCACGTTGTCAAGTGCGCTCACTCTTGTTGCAGGACTGATTTCCTCATCACCACATCCATCGACGGTCACCTGAAATTGTGGAAGAAGCAAGAAACGGGAATCGAATTCGTAAAACACTTTCGAGCACACGCGTCACCCATCGTAGGCGTCTCAGTGAGCGCAGACGGTCAGTTGTTTGCCAGCATCTCCGAGGACGGGTCGGCAAAGGTCTTTGATGTCGTCAACTTTGGTATGCGTGATTCGCTCCCGTCGAGGTGTTTTGTGCTGATACGAACTGGAAAAGACATGATAAACATGCTCAAGCTTGGCTTCGTACCACATGCATGCTGCTGGGTGCACAAGCGTGGTCAGGCTCAAGGGCTGTTAGCCATGTGAGCCTTTGGGCATTCTCTCGTGTCGTCCTGTTACTCACTCCTTGGGTGCAGTTCGGAACAAAGTTCTGGTGTGATCAGGATATATGATGCCAGAGGCGACGAGAAACCCCTTGTCTCTGTCGAAAAACTCCACCGTTCACCTGTTCACCTAATGACTGTGTGTCTCGTTCTATTGAATCCTGGTCAAAGTATTCAAAACTCCTCAGTATAGCGACAGATATGACACGGTTATATCTGCAGACGAAAGTGGATTTGTCGAGTTTTGGCAACCCATAGAATCGTTCGAGCTACCAAGGAATATTCTTGGCATGTGGTCATTCAAAAGCTCAACCGATTTATACGAATTCAAAAAGGTACATCACATCTGCGTTCAACGGGAAAGGAGCTTCATAACACATGTTCCTTAGGCGAAATCAATACCTACATGCATTACCCTCTCCCCCGATTCCAACTCATTTGTGACATTCTCTCTGCCCGACCGGCAGGTTCGCATATTTTCATTCCTGTCCGGGAAGCTAACTCGGAAATATGATGAATCCCTTGCTGCGATCCAAGAAATGCAGCAAGCAGGGACGGCTGTATACAAGGTCGAGGACATGGAGTTCGGCCGACGCCTTGCAGTGGAACGTGAACTCGAGATGCCCGGTCCAGACGGACGGATACCAGGGATGTGGAGCAATGTTGTATGGGATGAGAGTGGGGCGTTTGTCATCTACCCGACCTTGCTTGGGATCAAAGGTTTGTCTCTACTGGGTTCCAGTCTGCAGTGCTTGACGGTTCTCATCTAGTGGTAAACACGGTCACGAACCGTGTCGCCAGACTGTTGGGAAAAGACGAGGCCGTCCGATGGATGAACCTTACCCTGTACCAAGGAGCACCTGCTAAGAAGGGCCTTACAACATTGGCCATGCTTGCATCCGCAAATCCCATCCTAGCCAACAAAGCCACTCGTGATCCAACTCTCTTTTGCACGGGCTACAAACGCCAGAGGATCTATCTTTTCACGCGCTCAGAACCAGAGTATGTTGAACGAATGGTATGCATCGGTGATCGAAACTGACGACTCTCCTTAGGGATAGCAAACTCAACGATCGCGATGTTTTCAATGAAAAGCCTACCCGCGAAGAACAGTCCATCGCGACTGCCACCGCGGTTGGCAAAGGTGGTCCATCCCCGCTCGCCAACGCTGCGGTCATCCACACGTCCATGGGAGACATCCACCTCCGGCTGTTCCCCAACCACTCACCAAAGGCAGTCGAAAACTTTGTGGGTCACGCAAGAAGTGGGTACTTTGAGGGCGTCATATTCCATCGTGTCATTGCAAAGTTTATGATTCAAACGGGAGACCCGCTCGGAGATGGCACTGGAGGCATGTCAATCTGGGGGGGAGAATTTGAAGATGAATTCTCAGACGAGCTCAAACATGATCGGTATGTTGGCAACGCATACACGGAAGGCGTCGTTTGTTAACGTCACGTCAGTCCGTATACCGTCAGCATGGCCAATGCAGGTCCGAACACGAATGGGTCGCAGTTCTTCATCACCACGACGGCAACACCGTGGCTGGACAAGAAACACACGATATTTGGGCGTGTCTTTTCTGGACTCGAGGTTATTCACACGATCGAAAACGTCAAGATAAACAAGGTAGATAAGCCGTTCGAAGATATCAAAATCGTCAATGTAGATGTAGACTAGCGGTTTTTACATTTTACAATGCTACTCTCTCTAGGGTTTCTGTGCCATGGGTGACAATAATGGATGCTCCTAAACGCTCAAGAACAGCCGCAAAATTGTCACGAAGTTTTCTGATCACTGTACTTGGTGACAGTTCGACGTCACTGCGGGCGAGAACCTGTGGGCAGGAAAATTTCAACAACACATGTTCTCTCCCCGAACCCAATGTAAAATCCGATGTGTCGCTCGTCCATTTGAAAGAGACCGTATAGATGTCCAGAGGTTCCCGTTCCAGAAACGATGTCTGGGTCGAAAACGCAGGGAAATACGCAACCGGGTAGTCGATCACAACCGCCGCAAGTGGGATGAGGATCTCTTGGGTGAACAACTCGGACAAGGAGAGCACCAGCGCGTCGGGGGACTCTGCCATTGTGGATCTCGCGCCCTCAAGCGCCTCCCGGAGCGCGTCGGGGGGATCTTTGAACTGAGACACGAGGATGAGGGGCGCGGTGAGGCTGCAAAGGACGGTACCCT
>JBBPJQ010001363.1:0-10935 GCA_038088795.1 Boletus rex-veris
GGCTTGATGAGGGAGGCTTTGATCCAGTCCGAGCCATAGTCTATGGCTAACAAGGCTGCGAAGGAGGACTCGAGAAATACAGTGAGGAGAACGAAGAAGCATAAAGCTCTGCGTAGGCAGAGACCCGGCATAACTATGAAGAAGAGGTGTTCACCAGACTGGAGAACACGAAAACGCGACAAGCACTCCTGAACAAACTTGAAATCCGAGACGTGGCCGGACACGTAGATCCAAGATGACTAAGCACTCCCAATACAAGAGAAATAGCCCCTATGGCACAGAAACACCAACAAGCTCGGCCAAGACAACATTTTAAGCAAGGAACAGTCTCTGCAGGTGTTCTGGTTTTACTGTGACTTGTTAATCTGACCAGACATAATTAACCGCGGTTACTGAAGTTTGAATGCCCTTGATCAATTATTACCAGGACGATCCGTCAAGCTTCGGGGGCAGATTGTGCGGCAGTGGGTGTACGCCGTCGTAGAAGACACGGAGACCGGACCGAGGCCAGGAGTCATGTGTCCCAAACATGTTGATCTACGGGTGGTTGCAGCACGGCATGCAGATACTGTTTGGCTGGACCCAGCTCGTCTACATAGCTATGAGGCAGTTCGTCGATTTAAGATTTTCCCATGAGCTGGGTCGCAGACTAGGATGCTGCAGTCGTTACCGCCATTAATAACCCATCCTAATGAGGAACCTAGACTGGAGCTGTAACTGTCATGTCGCTCGCTGACGTAGGCGCAGACGTGCCATCTCAAGATCTCATGTCCAGCGCCAATGCCAACCATCAAAAACTTAGTGCACATCCTTGAGCATCGTTTGTTTCGTGAGACCTCCCAGCCGAGGTACATTGGCGGACGAGCGCTTGAGCATTCGCTGATGTCACCGTGATGTAATTCGCGAAGTTATTGTACCGGTCCCGCGAACCGAACCCCCGCAGTGTTCCTGTGGCTCTAATATTGCCGGGCACGTCGCACAAATCTCTCACGTCTTACTTATATGTGATCTTGTCAAGTTCCACTGTCACAACGCAATCGGGTCGGAGTGCTTGCCAGAACATACTCATGACCGTCTTCAACTCCCCTACTACTGCCTCCAACATCTCACCGACGAACATGTACCCGCCAATACAGTGAGTCAAGGATGATTTCTTGCACGTAGAGCTCATGATGACGAACGATCCTATTCTTCCTGTTGATCCTCAGATACTGTGAGTCCACTTGATTCTCTCTTTCGTGGCTGTCACTCATGCGTCCTGCTAGTCTTGGTTGGGACATTATTCTTGATGTAACTCTAGCCGTCGTGGATGACCAACCAATACTCATGACGCTACTCAGCTCGGCCGTCATCATGGCCATTTCTAGTTTCCTTGGCTATACCCACAGCAAACTGGACGCCCTACTCGTTGTCTTCTCAGTGATCTCGCTCGTCATCGCATGCGACCAGTACCGGAGGGCGTTGGTAACATGGCAAGCAAAGCGAAACAAGTTGGCGGCAATCGAGTCTAATCTTTAACCTCCATGATGCATGACGGTGAATACAAGTGTCCGCTACGCGCAAAAACACACGAATACTCATATCCAATGCCTAACAGATGCTTTTATATATACCCGTTTGTATTATAGTACGTGCCACACGATGTTAATCACAAAGGACGACTGGGTATCAGTGATAGCTATAGTGGCCTGTCCTCTGCGCCAGAACCCACGTTTCAACCCCCTCCATGGGGTTTCGTGTGAACTTCCTGGAACGGACCCATTGCCAATGGTTCAAGAACGAGATGCAGAAAGGAGGACGCGTGACTGATGTGCTATCAACTGCCTCCGAAAAGTGGCTGGCAGCTCTGAACCTGACCTATTTTTGACAGTCTCAATGATGATATTGGAGTAACACTTGGCTTGCGGCAGACAATAGCTTCAATAGTCCATTGGGCTAGAGTCACTAGACATTTAGTGAGTCAAACAAGCTTTATGCACCGGCACTCTTACCTGGGAATGACGTCATCTACGGTAGGACGCTCGTCCCGGGCAAACTGCTAAAAATAGCTTTCAGCTGGGATGGCAACCAAATATATGTACTCCTTAGTCACAAGGCAAGTTGACTTACTCGAGCTCTGCACCTGAACACTATCCGACGGCAAATTTATCACTTTTGCAACCAGCTTTAACTTACTACCTTGCCTTCTAGTCGAATACCATCGATTCAATCAGTGATGAGAAGGGAAGCTGTGACCCCGTGAGCAACATCCGCAGCGTATATGCCTTCTCAGGCGCGTGTCACAGGGACCTGCATTCACATAGGCCACCGTGTTGGAATGTAACTTAGGTTGGATCTCCCAGACCTGCTCCTCCAACCATTTACGGTCCCAGCCCTCCAAAATCTCAATATGTGTACCCAACCAAACTGGCCAACACTCTATGGTACACCGGTGGTTCAAAAAAGGGTCGCTATAACGAGGCCGCCAGCCCCACCCATAGAGGATTCAGACGTGCTAGTGCTCAACTCTCGATCGACCTTGCCCGATTCCTCCATTGTGGGGGCTCAAGTACTTTATCTTGACCTTCGGCTTTCATTGCCGACCGTGGGGCCTGCCAGCGTCAACTGGGCATTCGCTGGTTTGAGGGAAACCGTTCCACTCGACGAAATGGAAGAAGATGCCGTGCGATATCGCTGGAAACACACCATCGATTCGCACGGACACGACGAGCCGCCAGATGAAGGGACGATGGTTAAGCGCAGAGATAAGAACGGGGAGAGCATAGAGATTGAGACTGGGGTAAGCATCGACCCTGAAACAGGGAAGATGGGTCCCTACGAAGAAGTGTGGAAGTGCGTTCAGCTTGTGAACATTCCTCCCGAAGTTCTATTAACTTGCCCCTTGCAATTCCTCAAGGTCAGAACATATCTCGTCGGGCACGCCCTTTGCTTTTCTCATATCGGATCAGGACCCTGATCGATCAACCGGTTTCATGGGGGTCCTTGGTCCGCATGCAATGGGCCTTTGGCAAGGCCCTGCTGAAGAAGCATTTTCAACTACGTACCACAGCGAACCACGGTGTTTCCATGCAGTACGATTGCGAAGCGATAACGAGAGATTCAGGAGCGAGGAAGGAAAACTCCATGCCTACTCGAAAGTGTTCTCGACAGGATATCAGATGCTCGACGATCAACTCGGAAAGTTTGTAGAAGAGCTGTTGGCGCGTGAAAGGGAAGGAAAAGGACTGTGGAAAAGGGGAGAAAGGCTTACATTATGGGATAGTCGAGGAAGAGTCTTGACCTGGACGGTGTGGGATGCGGCTCATGTCGACAACTAGGCGGCTGCATCGCAGCAAGACTTTATAGCGTTCGTTATGCATCCGATGCGATTTTCGGAACTTTGGGTATATTAGTGTAAGCCTAGACTTACTACGCCACCATATTCCAACATACATTCCAACATACTGTCTACGTCATAGATGGTCCTTACCCTCTCTTGCGTCATCGCTCCTCCGGACATATATATAGTGGACATGTTTCTCTTGTATACGCTATCTTTCTTTTCCCCTTTCCTTCTCCTGCAATCGATACGCTCATCCACGTTCTCTTTTGCGTGAGCGTTCCGCCAGTGTTTCCGCCTTCTAGGCGGCTTCCAATTAGATAGAGACTGATTAGTCACTAGCGTTCTAGTGAATTAAACGGCCCTGGACCCGTAAGTCAGTACATCAAGAAGTTCGACTACCCACACCACTTGACAAACGACAAGTTGAGTGAGAATAATGTAAGGAGCTGTCATTACTTTGCAGAGAACCACTCTCGGAGGATCCCGTTAGGGGCTACACATTCGCGGCTAGCGTGCGATGAGCGCAGTTCGGTGTCGGACGGGCCATTCCGATGCCGGTTTTGATGCCGACATTTCGGGTCGTACGTGATGGCGGGTTCCACTTGAATTCGGAATGGGCTAGTTACAGTTATGGGCTACGGCCAGAGTGAATCTCAAGTTGTGCAGATAAAGGGTCGGAGTGATAAGTGCTATCTTCAAGGAAGACTCGAACTGACCCCACGTAAAAGTCAACTTGAACCTTTATCGCTGACGGAGTGGCAGAGAAATATAATATCAAAGCGATGAGCCATAGAACAGATGGGAACGAGATATCTGGGAACCGCAACAGCTGCCCGAACCAGATCCGACATGTGGACGCAGCACGGCAGGGTACCCGTTCATCCGAAGAGATTCGGCCGTAGCTGGTCGCTGCAAAGGATCCTGAGCACAGTGCTTAGCAAGATGAATTCGGTGAACTGGTGACGACCGAGACCCTGTGCATCAGCTGAGGCCGGGGGCAGCACTAACAGCCTTGGAAGCGGAGTTAATCGCCGACTGTTATCGATGGATGGGTGGTTAGTAACGGTCTTTGTGAGAAACTATGGAATCATGATAACCGGTGAGCACACGTTTGCGCGAGTGAATCGGTTAGTGCGGATGATGGTGGTTACCGCCGACTTATCCCGCTGCGAGCGATAGAGGAGAACCGTGCGGCACGGGTCGGAGTGGCTTTGACGTTCTAACTCCGAGTGAAAAATCCAGCCACGTCAGATCGGATTAGATATCTCTCGCGCATTTAAGCACCCTCATCATTTTTCTTCCCTCCCCGTCTCTTCTCCACCTCATCCCTCCCAGCAAACACAATGGTGGTGAGCATCACCACTAAGAAATGATATCGTCATCGCTAACGAGCCTTTCAGGTCAACGTCGGAATCAACGGGTACGTCTCCTTCGCCGCTCTGGCCGACAATAGATGATCTAACTCTGTGACCGACTCTTTCTCATAGATTCGGTAAGTTACCCGTCTGCTAGCGGAAGAAAACGTGTGTCTGACGGGCTTCCAGGCCGCATTGGTCGCATCGTCGCGCGTAATGCTCTGGAAAACCCAGAGATCAATATCGCTGCCGTCAACGAGTGTGTTGTTCGTCGTACCCCTAATGCACCTTGCAACTAAGACCATCTCACAGTCCTTTCATTAACCTTGACTACATGGTATGCCTTGCGTTCTTGTTTGCATCGTGCTGTTGAGCTATGTCAGGTCTACATGTTCAAATACGACTCGGTCCACGGCCGCTTTGAAGGCGAAGTCTCCGCCAAGGACGGCAAACTCGTCATCAACGGAAAGGCCATCACCGTCTTTGCTGAGCGTGAGCCTGCAAACATTCCATGGGGTAGTGTCGGTGCCCGATACGTCGTCGAATCTACGGTAGGCGGTCGCATATATCTAGCGGATGGCGTTAATTTTGATTATATCCTATATCAGGGTGTTTTCACCACTATCGAAAAGTATGTTTTATCGTCGTCATGTCCGATCTGATCTCATGATTCACGTCTCGCGTTAGGGCCTCTGCTCACTTGAAAGGTGGTGCAAAGAAGGTCATCATCTCTGCACCTTCTTCAGATGCGCCCATGTTTGTTTGCGGTGTCAACCTCGATGCATATGACCCTAAATACACCGTCATCTCCAACGCCTCCTGTACCACTAACTGCCTTGCCCCTCTTGCCAAGGTCGTCAACGATAATTTTGGCATCGTCGAAGGTCTTATGACTACAGTCCACGCTACCACCGCTACTCAAAAAACCGTTGACGGCCCATCTTCCAAAGACTGGCGTGGTGGACGTGCGGTTAACAACAACATCATTCCATCCAGTACGGGTGCCGCCAAGGCAGTTGGCAAGGTCATTCCCAGTCTCAATGGCAAGTTGACGTGAGTAGGAAACCTTTTTTAAAAATCTACCTTCCCCGAATTGTTATTCACTACGCACCCTCCAGAGGTCTTGCATTCCGTGTTCCTACGCTTGACGTTTCTGTTGTGGACTTGGTTGTTCGCCTCGCGAAACCCACCTCCTACGAGGAGATCAAGACTGCTTTCAAAGAGGCTTCTGAGTCCCCTGAGCTGAAGGGTATCGTTGCTTACACCGAAGATGCCGTAGTCTCGACCGACTTCCTCGGCCACAATGCTAGCTCCATCTTCGACGCGACGGGCGGTATCATGTTGAACGACTCCTTCGTCAAGTTGATTGCATGGTACGACAACGAGTGGGGCTACTCTAAGCGTGTTTGCGACCTCTTGGTGTTTGCTGCCAAGAAGGACGCAGAGGCTCAGGTTTGAAAATATGGCGTTCATCCGTGAATCATGAAACGTTGAGTACTGTGTAGGATGACGAAGGAATGGTGCTGTCTCGCAGTTTACATGCCGATAAAAAAGAAAATTCTGTACCGTCCGTAGCACTCGATTGCTTTGGCCGCGTTTAGTAGACGAATTATAGATTTTTATTCGCAGAGCGAATGCGATCACAAATTATCCCCCTTGCTACCTCGAACGTACTGACCCGTTTCGATCCAACGAACTCTTCGTGGGAATATGTAGTACACTGAACAAGAACCAGAGGGAACTAATAGTCAATCTCTTCGAATGATCGTCAAGCCTCCGTCAAGAGTGCTACATCGACTTTCTCATGCATTGCGACGGACACACCAAGCGGTCGCACGCACTCCACCGTCGCGGCTTTCTTCGGTCTCGGGCAATGATGACTATCTTCACGCGCTTTACGAGGACCTCATGATATTGGACTCTCCAACGTCCCGGCCGGGCGCAAATCTGGAGCTACGGTACCCTCAAAAAGAGCCTCTTCTCGACACTGCTAGCATCTCATCACAGACGGTAGTGCTCGAATCTTCCAGCGAAACAATTGATACGCTACTTGCGGACCATGCAAAACGGGGAAACACTCAAGACTTCGAGCTATGCATGTCTCGTATGCTACCCGGTATGTCTCCATCGTCTTTCGAAGCGATTTTTTTTCATCGTTACGCTCTTAGCGCCGCCAGCTGAACACCAGCGAGATTTACATGTCAAGGCCCACATCGTCAATGCATCACTGTCTCCTCGTTCCTCCGCACTTTCAGCTACTCAACGGTTTCCGACGGGCGCACTCGCGGTCTTGCACAAGTATGAAGCCAGTGGCCATTTCGCGCCAATCAAGTCATACACGAGAGTCATTTCGGCCCTTTTCAACGTCCAAACATGCCCTTCTTCCGAACCAAGACTCGGACGTGCCGCAGCCCAAGCGCAAGCCTGGGATCTTTTCGCCCACATGCGCTATGTCGCCCATCGTGTTCCAGACGCCCATCTCTATGCTCTGATGATTCGGGCTTGCGGGTCATCCCGACCAGAACCCGAACGTGCCCTAGATCTATGGGTGGAGATGCAGGAGAATGGAGTCAAGCCAACAAGAGGTGCTTACGAGGCTGTGATAAGAGTATGTGGCCGAGCTGGACCGGAGTGGCTGGGAGAGGGCACGAGGCTTGCGAGGGAGATGAGCGACCAATATCCGATAGCGGGCGTGAGCGGGAGAGCACTGTGGTGTGCTCTCCTGGAAGGTTGTAAGCGTGCCGGGAACCTCCAAAAGGCTAGGTGGATTCTCGCTGAAGCTGTGCGAGGCAGCGACCATGGGGCAAGCAGCGAAGACTCGATAGTGGACGCCGAATTAATGACTCACATCTTTCATACTTATGTCTCTTACAAGCCGCCGTTCAGAAGAGAGACGACTCGACTTATCGACTGCGATGCGGCGTCAACGGCAGAGGCGTCTACGAACGAATCCCAAGCAGAGGTGGTATCCATCCATCGTGATCCACCCCCTCACGTGTCCACTGAACAGACACAGGACGTCTTCCCTGATGTTCCGGCGGAGAACGTGGAGAGTATACCTTCCTTTTCCCGTCTCCCTCCGCAGACATCCTTCGACGTCATCGCGGAGGCGCAAGCACTCTTCAGCCGGATTCTTGAAGACAGATCTCTATCCCTGGAGGAAGCACGCCGTCCCCACCAAGGTGGCTTGCCCGCGGGTAGATTTGCACATGTGGAGCTGACGCCTGTTCTCCTCAACGCTTACTTGTCTGTGTTCTACAGGCATGCCAGCATCGAGACGTCCCAGGAAGCCTTCGATTCGCTTTTCAACGACTCATTAGGTACACAGGTATTCTATCCCGACGACTATACCTACGTCAGTGCACTCGAGAGGTGTGCGATCGCACGCGTAGAAGACCGTCACGTAGCAACTCGATGGGCTGAGAACATCTGGCGGCGCTGGGAAGAAACAGAAGCAAAGGGGATGAGAGATGGTAAGGGAAATGTCGGCTCATTTGCAAGATTGATCGAGAAGGCGCATGCTGCCATGAGAAGAGTGCTCGTGTTGTACGCCATAATGCCAACCATCCACGTTTCGTATCTGACTCGACGTCTCGCAGATCTGGTGACGTCGATGGCGCTCTAGTGTTACTTCGATCATTCGTTTCTCGATACCCGCCGAACGCAGTGCTACAGCCAGCCGACTCGCAGCTGGTCTCACTCGACACTCCATCAATAGCGATGCCCGTCGGGTCCTCTCTGATTTCGAAATCGACGACCGTTCAACTTTTCGCCAAGCCTCCCATCCTTTCTACGCGCACAGCACTCACGAATCCCGCGTCTTCGGCATTATCGACCGCGCGACCGCTGGTCCGGCTCACGTCGGTCGTTGTCCCAAAGGACGATCGCGTGCCTCCAGTCATCGGATTCAGTGACGTCGACCTACTCCACGCGAGATTAGCTGAGCAGAGGAAGATCAAAGATCTTGGGTATATCAAGTGGGTGTGTATGGCGTACGGCAATGCACTGAAAAAGCGAAGAGACGCGGTTCTCAAAGCTGCTCCGACGCGACACGAGGATGAAATAGATTGAACGAATCGTAGGGATACTACATTACACGATTGCTTAATCCCAGAATATTCTGCCATACTCGTCTTTGAGAATGTTCTTTCCTATACACAACGTCGTTGTTTACCCGCCTACAGTGATCTGGATCTATTCGTTTCAGTAATGTCAACCAACGCATTATCACGACAAAGGATGAAAGTGCTCACCGGCGAACGATTCGCCTCGAGTGCTTCATAAGACAATTTCTGCTGCCGAGGCTGAGAGCAGGTAACTAACGACGTCAAGGTGTCCTCCACTCCGTGCAGCCTCCAGGGGCGTCAGTCCAGCTGCATTGCGGGTCTGGGTATCACAGCCAGACTTGACAAGTAGTTCGATGGTCTCCAAGTTGATGCTACGAGACTGTATCGCAGTGAATAGAATGTCGGAAGGGAGTGGTACATTCAGTGAGAGGAAGAGCGCCACAACGGCGGTACGCCCTCGTTCTACGACTGCGTGGAAAGGCGTAGTTCCAAGGGAGTTGGGTATCGTAGGATCACAACCCCGTTTGAGAAGGAGCTCCACGACTTGGACAACCTCATCATCGGCGACGGTGGTTGTTGCAACGTGTAGCATGGAGTCCCCGTCTTCTGCCTTTGTGAAGACACTGGCTCCTTGATCGACGAGGAAACCGATCGTTGGCAACTTGTGCCGGAATTGTTTTGATTTCAAAACGAACCACAGGATGTCGCACGGCGAGTTGGGAGGCCCGCAAAGTAAAAGAAGAACTCTTGCCGCGGTAATCTGCCCTTGTTCTATTGCGACGCAAAGTGGAATCTCGCCATGAGAGATCGGCTCAAGGGGGTTGCACCCTTGACCGACGAGGAGCTTGAGAGTCTCCCTTAGAGAGGAAGATGATGATATTGGATAGTCTTGCCAACTCTCTTTAGTTGCGGCACTAGTGCGGACATGAATATCGCCTCCATTCTCTAGCCAACAAAGTATGTCCCATTGGTCGTACTCGGATTGGGAGAGCAACGCGACAAGCAGCAAGTCCGAGGAAGGGAGAGCGCCAAGAGACAGAAAATATCGTGCAACAAAAACAAAGCCACGTTCAACTGCAATGTGAAGTGGCGTTCTTCCACAGGAACTAGCTTCGAGTGGATCACAGCCATGACAGACGAGGACTCTTGCGATCTCCAAAATGTATTCTTCCTCCGATGGCGCCCTCAATGTGGTGTGAAGTAAGGTGTCTCCAGCTGTTGTGCGGGTATGGACATTGGCACCATTCTCGACCAAGCAGACGATTATCGATGCGCTACTCCGCACGTCATGGCACAACCCCGATACAACATGCAGCAGGTCGACAGGTGGGGAAGTGCCAAGAGAAAGAAAATGTCGTGCAACAGAGACAAAGCCACGCCTGACCGCAATGCGAAGCAGGGTTTCTCCAGAGGAACTGGATTCGGCGAGTGCGTCACAACCGCCACGATTGACGAGAGCTTTTGCAATCTCCAAAGCACAGTTTTCATCCTGGCATAACTGCAATGCAGTGTGGAGTACAGTGTCTCCAGCTGCGTTGCGAGCATGGATATTGGTTCCATTATCGACCAAGCATACGATCATTGATGCACTCCTCCACTCGTCTTCCAAGTCCCATGCGATATGTAGTAGGTTGGGAGATGGGGAAATACTGCCGAGAGAACAAAGATATCGTGCAACAGAGACAAAGCCACGTTTAACCGCAATGTGAAGTGGGGTTTCTCCAGAGGAACTGGCTTCGAGTGGATTGCAACCGTGACTGACGAGGACTTTTGCAGCCTCCAAAGCATTGTCATATAACCACTTGTCACTGGCAAGCGACTGCAATGTGGTGTGCAGCACTGGGTCTCTAGTTGCAGTGTAAGCGTGGACATCAGCTCCGCCCTCAACCAAGCAAACGATCATTTGGGCTCTCTTCCGCCCTTTCTGCAGGTTTGATGCAACATGCAGCAGATCTGGAGATGGAGGAATGCCTAGAGAAAGAAGATATCGCGCAACAGAGACAAAGCCACGTTTAACCGCAATGTGAAGTAGGGTTTCCCCGGAAGAGCTGGCTTCGAGTGGACCATATCCATAATTGATGAGGGCATCTGCAACCTTAAAAACACAGTTTTCATTCCGTGAAGGTTGTAACGCGGTGTAGAGCACTTGAGGGCCTCCAGCTGTGGCGCGGGGATGGGCACTGTCTGAGTC
>JBBPJQ010001364.1:0-10930 GCA_038088795.1 Boletus rex-veris
TGGTTTATTCCAGTCAGAACAGTCATGTGTCCAGTATGTCACTCTTACCTTTGCTAGCTCGACAATATCCAATGGGAATGACATGGGACTCCCTTTATGTTGTAGATGCACACAAATTGCAACATACGAATGGTGGTTCGGAGATGTCCACACGTCCGTAGTAAAATTGAGCCGTCCGTCATATTCCTAGTAAGGTTCAGCTGTATGTCATGCGATTATGTTTATGTTCACCAACCTGTAACATTCTAGCGATACGCATTCGTGTTCGTGCGAACACTTGCTTGGTATCACACAAGACTGTGTCCGGCGAAGGTAGGTAATATTCTGGCCTGCCCGTCTTCATGAGGGACTGAAATCCTCTATCTGCAATGATCGAAAACGGCCGCTGATTCTCCGAAAGCCAATGAACAATCTCAGCCCTTCAATGGACATCAGATGAGATGAATGCAACAGAGCTTGAGGTCTTACCTTGTCTCCGAACGTGTATGCTGACGATGACTATAGGATATCTTTCCTTTACCCTTATGCTCAAAAGCAGCCGCTATGGAGCCAGTCTGCTGTACACTCCCCACAATATTGGTGCATACTTCACTAGCATCCTTGGCATTGTCCGCAGCATCAAGTATCTCAGCCCCCCAGCACAATCTAACATGTTTCCTCATATTTCCAGTGGACCGTGCATCCTTGGTATCCAAGTACTGTCGAACATTGACTTTGCATCCACGGGCACTACAGGCAAACTTGTGTACATGGCGCCCATCGATCTCACGGATAGTTGGTGTCGGGTTGAAGAATGCATATACAGGTGATATCCATTCCTTTTGCAGACGTGCTATGCCTAACAGTAAGCCTCATTGCGACGTGTTTTTTTAGACACGAACCAAGTTCCTCTTTGGGTGTTTCAGATACAACTGGCGCATCTACCTCAACCACATCTGACGCTGAGTCAGACTCTATGCCTGGTGACTCTGTGCGACGCTCTGCTGTTTCTCGGTGCTGCGGGCCATGTGTGGTCTCACCAGAGCCTGCGGGACCACTGGCCTGGGCAAGCCTTGCCCGTTTTGATTCTAATGTGGGACCTGTTACGTCGCTACTGCCATTATGTTGGTGCTTCTTGTTCACGGTGGCGCGTTCTTCAGCGATGAGCCTTCCTTTCTCCGAGAGCTTGGGAATTCTCTTCGACATCTTGATGGGAAGTGTGTCGTTGACCTGCGGTTGCAGAAAGAAGAGAGTGGCGGGTACCTGTCTTTTTTTTTCATTCCGTTTGTTGTGTCAAGGCTATGACCTCGGTTATGGCAGTAAGGGACTGGCAATCTATACATGTTTAGTAGGTAAATTTATGTTGTTCGACTGTCAACCCACAGTGAGGGTGCGGGTAAGGGTATGGGTGTCCAAAAGTAGTACCCGCACCTGTACCCTGACAATACCCATACCCACTACCCGTGCGGGTTACCCAGACCCATGCTATTGCCTAATGATTTTGCCTCACAACGCCATATACATGGTTTTTACTATATAAGCTAAATACACTGGCACATGTGAGCACAAGAGTGCTACTAGTAATGAGTGGAGGCCCAAGGAATTGAGTGTGAGACCTGAAGATTCTGACGTATTGAGCATCAGGCCCGACTGACTGACGCACTTGAGCCCGAGGCCCAAAGATTTGAGCACATTGTCCAACATATTTGAGCATCAGGTCTGACTGACTGACACATTGGAGCACGAGGCCCAAATATTTGAGCACATGGTGCACGTGGTCCGACGTATTGAGTATCAAGGACCAACCAACCGATGCACTGAAGAGTGTTCGGTGTCCCACTCAGCACTTTGCCCAAATTTAGTGTGCACATGGAGGTGCGGTTGTCCGGCTTTCCATACCCAATTCATGCAGCCTGCTCTTCACAGACTCATCAGGTAGGGTCCAGTGCACGAGGTCAAAAATTGCAAAGGGTCTTGATCAGGGATGAGTCCCTGTGGGACGAATTTCCGTTTGCCATGCCATCCAACTCATCAATAACTGGCCAGCTAGCATTGTACGTTGGAAATCAATCTCTGCGATGAGTGTTGTATGTTATACTTATAGTCTTGAAGTTGAATGAAGCAAAAATGACAGAGTAGTTGTTGAGATCGTGAAGTTGACCTTTGGGCAGAGCTGGAATCTGGCACTGTGACAAAGTATCTACCCGCTCACTTGTCACCCCCTCCCTCCTACCTGTGTCATGAGCATGCAAACGATGCGACTTTCCCATACTCAACCTTTGAGAATGTCATGCGTTCTTGCCATGATCATGTACGAACCATTATGGGGCATGTGCAGTCTGGAGGTACAGCGCTCTGGTATAGTGGTGTAAGTCAATTTGCCAATACAGAGCGCAGTCCATTTCTCTCTCCCCATCCCTCTCAGCGTTATGGCAGGCTTTCAGGTTGCTTACATTGCTTGACGAGTTCCTGCGAGCCAGAATCTACTAATAGTTAGAAATTACAAGTCCTTCTTTAGAAGGCGAGTTTTTTAACCCCCAGTCGCGTCATGCCTGAATTCTTGCTATTGGAGCCGTGGGAGTTTAATAACTTATTTGTTCATTGTCTCCGTCTTCTCTTGCGTTATCAGTCTCGACTGAGGGGCCGTATGACATCTACGTATATTCAAACGTGAACGGCGGAATGGCGTCAGCTTGGTTGTCATAATTGGGATACTCAGGATAAATGTCATGTTGCACTTGCCACCAGAGCACTTGTACGATCATCACAGCTACAATATTAGCATCTAGTGATCGAAGATGCCGAAAACGTGCATCCGCACATACACTCCTACTTCTGGTGCACCCCAAGTCCATTGGGATTGAACCCTCTGCCAGCAGTTACATCGCAATGAGTGTTGCATTCCAGTTCATCGGAAATGGACAAAAGGAGAAAGGTTGCCACATGTTCGACTTGGCGTTCACGCATTGCGATCCGACTTGCATGGATACTCTCCTTTTCATCAAGGTGTGTATTTTTTTGTTGGTCGGAACTTGGTTGTCTTTCAGCTCTTTGCCCTGTTCAGGCTGTCGTACTGTTCATGGCCAGAAAGCATAACAAGGCAGTGTCGTGAGTTGGCAACCTCATCAATACAGTAACTTTCAACACTGTATATAATGTGGTGCAGGCAAGTATACAATACGTTGTCGCAGTTATCGTCCGTGACATGTCTGATAGGCAATGATACACCTCCAACTTGGAAAGTCACACATGGAGAGCGGTGACTACCAGAGTGCGATACATTCCTTCAAACTTGCTCGATCCCAAATCCGCGTGACAAGTAAGTCGTTGTCGATGATCCGGTAACTTGTAGGCAACTGTCAACTTCTTTGGCAGATATCTGGTTGGAGGTTTGTTGATCTCGGGATCACAATTCGACAGCATGTTTGCGAAGCTTTGTATGCAGCAGGTCATACTATGGATGCACGCAAATCTCTTCTCGAGCTGGTTAATACCTTTGGTGATGACGTCTGTATGAGTGGATGTATGGTCGAGTGGATCTCTGATGAGCTCCTACTTGCCGGTTCGTTTTCATCCACTTCATTATTTTCTTGTCAGATTTTATGCACAAATGTCTCTGTAGTCCTGAAATCAATGACGCCACTTCAATGACAATCCCCGACATTAACGTGTCAATGTGCCGCATGTCCTTCGATCCATGCTATCAAAGATCTCGCAATCATCTGATCTGGAGATCTGTGGTGAGGGTGTCGACGCCATGCTAGCGTTCACCTGTTGATATTTTCTCATAGCGTTCCATCATCAGTACATTCATCCATGCAAAACAAGACTGGCAGTCCGGGACACTGTCTGGGATGCCATTTGTGACTCTCCATGGGTACTCATTAATACTATCTCTGGATGCCTTGTGGACAAATTGGAACAAATCAAATCTCCGCATCCGAGCCACTCCTTGTCTTCAACAAGTTGATATCCTCCATGACGACCAACATCGATCGAATCCGCATCGAGCAAGACATGACAGATTACTATCGTTATGCCATGTTTTCACACAACTTGGACGACAATGAACTCTTGTTCAAAAAAGACACGAGCATTCTCGCATTGACTGGGACATCAGGACACTTTAATAGTTGCCTTCCAGCCTGCATCAGTGTGTTCAGCCAGTCATTGACCTCCCACATCCCGCAAACTGTCACGGAGACAGAAATGGAGACCATCACTGCCAGATTGCGCAACGCGTCGCTCAACCTCAACTTGATCACACCTATATCACCGACTCCATCAGCTCCGTGTCCCATCTTTCTCAGGAAAACGATGATTCAAACTCAGGCCATTGTTGATTTCTTCGAATAGGTCTGAACAAGTGTTCCGTGCAAAGACGGCTGTACTTGGGACAGTGGAGATTAGGACGGAGGAGGATCTCTCTTGATTCAAATCTTTATACCTCGTTCACCCATGGGTTGATTTTCTGCTCGACCGACAGCCTGTGGTAAGTATATTGGAGACATTGCCCGAGGAGAGCACAGATGACCAATCTTCTATAATGGGCGAACTGCCTTCACTCCCAGGTCCTTCCACTACCTCCTTGGCGGCTCCGCGTGCACGCTCGGCGCTTGCCTCTCGCTTTCGTCTGACGTCGTTTGGTAGCCAGACCGCCATGCGGCCGCAAGATGGAGATGGCGCGTCTCTTCAGCCGCCCTTATTTCTATCACAGACAGACAAGCAGATGTGCGCGTTCCATATGCTTGCTTGACTGAATCAACCATTTAGCGCATTGTTGCTCACACCAAGCAGCAACGTCACAGCATACAGGAGGGTCGCTACGGAGAGGGCGATCACCGTCCAGGTGGAGGAGATGACGCCGGCGGTGTTGAACAAACTAATAGAGACTGTAGTTGCATTCGAATGTATCGGTGATTGTTATTGTACAGGGTTACAGCAAACATGTAGTATACATTTACAGGATTCTTGCCATGTGAGACGTCCTCACATCGTGCTCATTCTCTTTAACTTCTGGCTAACAGTTTCAGAATCATCTTCGTCGTAATAGGTACGTTTGCAGATGATGGGTGCCAGCCTACTGGATTCGTTGCTCTGCTCCGCATTCATGGTAGCTTTCCATCGAATTTCAGCACGCTGATGTTGTCGTTAGTGTTATATGGACACTGTTGGTAGGCGGTATACTACGTACCGTGGACTGTCCTCCATCTAGTAGTGCTAGCATTCGTAACACTAATCGCATTGCACACTTTTCCTTATCGATTGGGAATGTGACGACGGAGAAGTTGACTTCCACAAAGTTGCCCGTCCTGAAGATCGATGGGTCATGCACTTCGAATCTGTTGGGATTCAGTTGTGTTGTATTTAGTATCTTGGCCGTTTTCATACTCACTTTGTGCTTTCTTCATTCAACTTGTAGTACATAACTTGATTTTCTTCCAGGTGGTTGTATTGGTCGCTCGCCAAGCGGACAAGAATGTCTTAGGGTCCACACCTCATGAAATGCCACGACGGGTGACAGATTCTGGCAATGCCTGGATGTTAGATACCGGTTGCTGATCTCTAAGATGTGTTGTCCTCTGAATTTTTCAGGAATCCAAGGGATTACTTGGCCGGCGGAATAGTTTCACATGAGGTGAGTGTGAGCACCTCGTACTGTTTCTATGGCACTTTCGAAGATGCTTGTACCCAAGCCAGTTAACGTGACAGCCTGTCGAAGGTACCTGGCTGCGTTCGCTTTTCTATCGAGCGAGTGGTTACTAGGATTAGAATAAACGTTGTGATGCTTCTCGTGACAAACCTGGGTTGTGTTACTATCGGCAGTAAGTCTTTCTTGAGGACATAGCCTTGAATGGTGAGTACAGCTTCAGTGACATCTCCCATCTCGCAGTCGTTGTACACCATTCGGCTCACATCGTGTTCATCAGCTAAACTGGTGCGCCAAGTTTTTAGGATGTTCGATTCCTGTCACTAATGTTAGTCTCTTCTTTGCATGGCATTGGACATGTTAGTACTTTGTTGTATGCCAGGTATGGCACTACAATCTTGTCATTTTGACTTATCTTCGTGTACTCATTCAGTACATGCTCTGTTCCGAACACAGTCAGTTGTTCTGATAGCGAACAGTGGTGGTCTTACTGGCTTGATCAAAGTCGAAGTAGTCATCCATGGCTCACTCACTGAGTGGATGTGAGTGGAGTGATGGGCAATAATCGTGATTCGTAGCGGTTGGGAGTTTTCACCAGGTTATTCCTACTACGTGATCAGGAAGGTATGTGTCTTGCTTGTGATTTCTATTTCCAATCTGTTGTTGACGGTCTGTCAGTGATTGATGCCACAATCGGCATAGATCTTTCTGGGACACCTTCAAATTGTCAGATGCTTATATTGATTTTGTCGTCCGATACACTACACCATTTACATTTGTCTCTACCCATCCAGATACTATACATCCTGTATCTTTTACACCCAACGCAAGTTGTCATTGCCACATAGGATGTATGTTGCAAAGATGAGCGACAGTCTATGCAATACCTTGCGCGCTGTATCGGGTTGCATGAAGAATATATGTTTTATGTTGACGTTTCGAACAAGACCTGGTAACATTACTATTGATGAACCAAGCTCACGAGACAAGTTGATTGCTTACTGATCAGATGAGTGGTACTGGGGGGATCATCCACGTCATTTCGGAAAACAATGGTGCCAGGTGGATATTCATTCAAAGTTCTATGTTGCAGTGGTACGATCACCAATTGCATCTCATGTTCATTGTTTCGCTGTACTGTTGGTGCACGTACATCAGTTGTCGCCTACTAATACTCAGACAATGATACTTACTTGCGACAAATACTCCTTGTGGAGTGTGCTCGTTGAGGTGGTGTTCGTTGTCCATCTGATTCCGTCACCGGCACGCTGGAGGGTTCAACATTGTTAATCTCTCATAATCTTATTATCAGCGTGACTTACGACGTTTAGGAGCCTGTCCCAGGCCGTTGATAGTCTAGAACATCACTGTTTGCAATTATCGTTATTTCATCTGTTTGATTTGTCGTGTGCTTGTCTGTACGCTGTTGACATTTAGACAGGTAGTCTATTTATTGATGAGCTGATAGTTCATCCATGATCGTCGAATTATTGATGTATTTGTGTGGTCATGGTCCTTGTACTACCTGAGAAGGGGAGTGGGGAATAAGTTCGTGAAGTTTGGTGGTGATGTGTGCTGTTTCGGAACTTGCCGGTTGGTCTCTTGCAACGACTCATCAAGCTGTCACACCAAGACTTCAATCACAGACGTTCCAATCAGCAAGCAAATTCTTATTTCAATTTTTACATGTGGTGCATATCTAGATTGTTCGACTCCTGATCACTGCCATTCAGGGACAGTACACGTGAACTTACAATGATGTGATATATTTTTCACATGCTTTTTGGCTCTGTTTGTTTTCCGTCACCTCAGTCCAGGTGGAAATGCTGCTGAAAAGGTGTTGTTCTCATTCACTATCTCTATTGTGTGCTGTTCGATTTGCTGACTGTTGTCGTAAATAGTAACAGTATGTCGTCGACGCCAAAGTATGTGCCCAAAAATTTCACCATCATAAGCTAACATCATGAAAAGGAACACCATGAAGTCCAAAGAGCCGAGTGATGGTAGTGATTTGGATGTTGGATCAAGGACACGCAAACGAGTAGACACGCCTCCTCCGATTGTTGAGGGTTCTCGCAATCGTAAACCATCTCGTTGGTTCGTTGATCCCCTCCATTTCCTCAATGGTATCTCAATCGTTCACTATAGCTTGTTAGAATCAGATATTGCGCCATCAAACTCCAACCAAGCACGCAAACACAAAGCGAAACGTGTACGGGTTGAATCTTCCGATGACTCAGACATTCTCATCAAAGAATCGTAAGTTGGATTGTCGATTCAACTGTTTATTTGCTTATATCATGTTTCATGGTAGTGATCACGTTTTACCATCCTTCTCGGCATCTCAACCAGGTGGTGATAATGTTGACTCGTCTGAGTCGGATGTTGATTGTAACAGCGACGGAGTCCCAGTAGACCTGGTCCAACGGCAAGTGAACACGATAATGTAAGTTTTCTTTAATGTTACGCTACATTCAACTAACGTTTTGCAGAGACACTGGCACTTCCAAAAATAGAGAGCTTGTGGTGAGTGAATTTTTGTTTTTCCTATACTTGTTGTCAACGTCTCTTTGTAGGCACTTGCAAGGTAACATACATCCCTTCTTTGTGATTAATTTGTGATCTCTTACTGTTTCGAAAAGAGACACTGTGTATTTAGAAGACGTTGTCACTCCAAGGTGCATGCTCTCATATGGTTTGCTTCTGTTGTTGTTCTCATCTGTGATTTGTAGTTTTCTCCCTCCAGCTCAAGACGAGACAAGGGTCAACAATTGCGACACATTAATTCACAAGTCGTATAATGACGTCATTAACCTTCCATATGTGTTTATCCTCTTTTTCGGGGGGGGAGGGGAGTTGCTCAACAATGTCTTTTCATCATTACCTGTTACATCAGTGCAGCGTCTTTGTTGAGTTTGGCACAGGGACGCTTCGCGCAAACGGCGTCACTTGACAAGTGGTATCAGAATGGAGGTACAATTAATGTGGCGTATGTGTTCTGTTTTTGTTCTTTGTATCAATCTGACGACATTGGTAGTTTCCTCTGTGACTTGTACATATTTATACATGACGATTCATTTGTGAATCTATCGTGTGTTGATCCCAGACTTCTGTCAACACAATGGGTATCATCTATTACCAACAACCTCGGGCTTGTATTCGTGAACCGTGCACATAAAGACTCTCCGTATGCTATGTGCGTGTCAATTATCCACATCACGGATTGTAGTCTTTATGTCCCTCATTGTCCGTTTACCCTTGATGGTGCTGGTCTCCGTGTTATCGAGGGCGACTTTCTTGTACAAGAATTCAAGCGGCTCCTTGGCTGTCTTGGTGTTGTGTACAAGACATCAACATTCGGTTTCGATCTCTTCACTTCTCATTTTCAGTTTCGGACATATGTGGACAGGCAGTCTGATGCTAATGGTAGGTTTCTAATACCTACTTATTATGGGCTGATGTCTACCTTTCCTGTATGTTAGTGTCACGCACTCCCGACAAAACGTCCTCCAAGTATGCGGTAACAGTCACTAGTCCACGTTCTATCACAACCTCAACTCCTGCACGGCTGGCTGTTTCAGCCACAGAACAAAGTGTGTATCATTTAATATTCACGAACATTTTATTCATTGTTTATTAGTTCCAGTTTACGATTTTACCTCCAGACAACGACCATTTGATCCGTCAATTGATCTTTATCCAGTGAAGACGAACGCGCCGGTCTACAACCACGACATTCCTGAAGGTTCATTGGCGCTTGTTGCTTATATGGTGGACACGTATAATCGCAAGACTGACTTAACTGCACCATATCATATCTTAGTTTCAACATCCATTGGGCAGCATTGATCGGTACACCTGCTCCTTGAAAATTTGTATACTGATGTGAAGTGACTCTATGTATTCAAATATACTCGGCGCTTGGCAATGGTGGCCACCATGGTGACGTGCGGTGACTGAGTGTTGGCATGCTTGAACTGATCCTATTGTATTATCACTATTTGTACAACATTTACGGTACTGAGTTCATCAGGTTCAATGTATCTTCTCATCTTGTAGTGTTAGTGTTGGACTGCAATTGTCACCTTGTCACATATAACGCTTACATAACTTGAACATGTATTTTGAAACTCCACTGATCATCCCTTGAGCTGCGACGTTCATTATCAGTCAACAATTCTTTGTTCATACGATTTTCCTCCTCTTTGCCTTCCCATCTCTCTCATTAAGTTGTCAAAATGTATAGACAGTTGGACATGTCAATCTTGGTACGTTTTATGTTTCTAATCACTTTATTGATTACTTTCACAGTTGGTCAATGCTTACAAGCTGAGGATCGAGAAGCAAACCTCTCAAACATTGTTGAGTCTTATTGTTATCGTCTTCAAGTTCCTTCCACTATCACAAATTTGCCCATTTCTTTTTCCGTTTCATGTAGCATGTCGTCCAACTTGACGATTTCTACACATAATAGATTTTCTGTCCATGCTCAATGTTGTCCAACACTTGATACTATGGTTATGTCTCATAACCTAATGTCTTGCAACAACTCACAACTTTTGCACTTACCTAGATTTGCACTTACCTGCCTCCATGTGTGTCATCTACACTCAAGTGCAATTGATGTAGTTTGTTGTGGTACTCGACATCTAGTGACTACTTCAACAGTATCACCTGTTTGTGTTCTCATTTGTTTATCTATTCCCTATCACATCTCTTTTGTGTCAATTTTTCCAAAGCTTGTTATATTGTCGGGTTATCATTTGTTGTACCAACAACATATGCTTTGTGCCCAGAAGGGTATAATGTTACACTTGCCATCCAATGTTGGTGTAATTATATATGTACATGCTCCATTGTGAATTTCTCATGAGACTAGTTTGATGTTAAGTGTCACTCTACATGTGCTACAACATGACCTACTTTCTCATACACCCAGGTGGTTTACCCCTTTATTGTTGAGTTGTTTCATTCCAAAATTCTGTAGTTACAATTCTGTGCCTATTCCTGATTGGATGTGTATATGCTATCTTGTAGCTTGTGTTACAGTGCTTTTCATATCTTCGTGGAAAGGAATTTTTGAAAAGTCGTGCCTCAGAGACAGCCGGGAAAGGACCCCAGGTGCAGTTGAGTGGGCTGAGTAAGCATTAGTAGTACGCGTAGCGCTAGCTTACACGTTGCTTTCAACTTCAACTGGCATGTCGGACGAGTCAACTGAGAAGCAGAATGCGTTCACTGTCGCCCTCACTGTCTACTCTGTGCTCAAACAGTCATCCAAAGGCAAGAGCACTGCCAAGAAAC
>JBBPJQ010001365.1:0-10908 GCA_038088795.1 Boletus rex-veris
GATGAAGGCAGCGAGGAGTGTGCTGGGCCAGAAGGTGTAAAAGTGCGTGCGAACATTGCAAGCTAGACAGGGGAGAACAAGTATTATTAAACAAATGAAGTAAATACATAATGGCTTTGTAGCCTAGCGGTTAAGTGTGGCCGGATTCGTGAGTTCGATTCCTGCTGGGTGTTGTTACTTCCGAAAAATGGAGGTAAGTGGTACCAGTACCCTGTGGCGATGGCGGTACTGCTTCATAGTTCTCTTATTGTACATTTTAATCTGGTAATTGGATACTTTCGCCACTGATTTTTGACTGAAAATGAGTTCCTAAGTCTTTTAATTTCAGTGGAAAAATACCATGAAATTCAGAGTGCATTGATGCTGGTTCAGTGGATTTTTTTCCAGTGATTTTCACATCAGTATCCTTTGATCCCCCGGTCAATACACTCTGAATTCGCCACTGAAATTCACAGATTTTACTTCCTACAGTGTACATTGCGTTATCATGCATGCTTGTTACGCGACTTTGACGAACGATTCCTGACCAGGACCAGGCATCCTAGTGAATATTTGAGAGACCAGGAACTGAGACTTGCCAAGCTAAACCAAGAAACAGAACTCAAATGGAAAGAAATCCAGGACCAAAGTAAGTGTTTTAAAATCCAGAGCTGACCAAAGAACGGTATGTAGTAGGAAGCAAGCCAAACTTGACTCGGAGAACGATTCAAGCTAGTTCTGTACTGTAATCAAGCACAACAAACCAAGCTTACTTTTTAAAGCAAATAATTTCCACGAGTGCATTTTGGCACCCACAATTCTCCCCCCCAGTGACCTTGTAAACAAGGTAATCACGAGGAGCCAAGACAAGCGCGATAAGTGATCCACAATCCACTGGTACCTTCCACTTGCACAGATGATTCAAACCTCTCTAGTACGTCGGACTCTGGCCAACTCCTCCCGTCGTGCTAACTTGTACCCTTTAGGCGCAAAGCAAAAAAAATGCGCTAGTCAAGGTCGATCAGCGTGCGCTGATCGACAAAATGCTTGCTCGCTATTCAGGAAAGTTTACCGGTAGGGATCGTCTTGTCCATCCACGAGACATTTCAGCGCTCCTCATCCATTGTGCCAGTATTCCGAGAACTCCTTCAGAACGCTGATGATGCTGGATCTTCCACTGTTCAAATCTGCTTCAAGAGTGTTGCATGCCAGGGAGAGGAGCACGACACGGATGCATTACCATTGCCTGACATTGAGTTTTCCCATGTGCGTGAACCCTTCCTCGTCAAACGATCCAGATGTGTGCCGACGGATATCTCTCCAAGGTTATGCAATGGACAGTCAGAAATAATGGAAGGCCATTCACGAATGATGACTGGGACCGACTCACGAGAATAGGTGTGTTCATTGACCATCTTTCATCCTGTTGTTTCTTACATCTTGATATCGCCAGCTTTTGGAAACCAAGATTCTAGGACGATCGGCGCATTCGGTGTTGGTGGGTCTGCAACGTTATATATATATATAATGATAACGAACATTTCTGGTAGGATTCTACAGTGTATTTTCTGTGACCGAGAATCCACGTGTCTCATCCAACGGTATGGTCTTTTTGACTTTTAGGTGTTTTGGGGATAACATAATTTCAGGGTGCAAAATGAGCTTCGAATGGGATGACAGTCAGGTATGAGATTACTGATTTCGCGACCTCAAGCTAAGTGAACAACAGCTCTATTTCGGGTCAGATACTTTCCCTTTGAAAAGCACTGATTGTTGGACAACAATGGTTGAGCTACCACTTCGGAAAACCCGTCCGATGCCGTCATTGCTGGATTTGATGCAATTTCTTGCGTCCTCGATCACTTTCATGGAGCACCTGACAACCGTGCAGGTATTTTTCGACAGCCACTTGATCGGAGGCATCGAAAAGTCCTCAGTTAAACTCCAAACGATCGACCTGCCTAAAGGGCTCAAAAAGTCTAACAATAAGACAAGTATCATGGATGTTAAAGAGATCCGACATGATCGCGAGTATTCACCATGGTATTAGATGTACTCCTGAGTCCTGACTATTATCTGCATACTAGGCATCACCATCAAGGCTGGGACCATGCACACTGTTTATAAGAACGCTATCACCGAGATGGTGGAACTCTCGATGTTCACAGCAAGGGTGAACATTACTCCGGACAAAGAGTTCCACGATGAGCTGGTTCGATGTATGAAAAAGGCTCTACCTCCGGACCTTGAGTATAGCCTGATTTATGTAGGTCATGCTCTTATTTCCGAAAACCAGCTGACCTGTCGTACCAAGACTGGGAAGGATGAAGATAGATATGATCAGAATTCCGGACATCACTCGCCAGGGGACCAACCTCATGAAGCCGCATCTATCTTCCAAGGGCTTCGTGCTGATTTAAACGGGTGAGTGGCCACTTAGGAGTGATAGTCGAGAACATGTTCATCTCAATTGAACGAAAGGGCAAGGCACACGCGCATCTTCATTGTTCGTCCCCAGCCCTTCACCCCCTAGCGTCTACTCACTTGTCTAATAGGGGCATGCCACCACGCAAACAACAGGAATCGCGGGTCACATGGCATCACGGTTCATCCCTACCATCGAGCGCGAACTGATAGATTTAAAGTAAGCAAGGTTTCCTCTGGTCATATGTAGCAGCTACTCATGCCTATGTCATTCGCTTTCGCTAGTGAGATGAACGTTGCTAGTGAGTGTTTTACCTCCCCTGAGAGATAATGGTACTGATTTTTCCTCGCTGTACAGTCTACCAGTGGAATAGTGAATTGCTATATGTCGGAGGCCTCTTGTCTCGTGCTGTTTATGAATGGGAACTTTCCAGTATCCAACAATCTTGGGAGCGGGGAGCTGCTGGAAACCTTGATCCTCGACAGTCCCGGGAGCTGCGGAAACAGCTGAACCAGGTCTTTCTTCACGTCCTCCAATTCTTTACATTCCACCATTCCACGCCATCGCCGCAGGTTTCTCGACTGTTGAAAGCTGCATTTTATGGTTGTTCTTCACACCCTCTAATACTTCTCTCATCCGTTGGCGTTCGTAAGGCTCCAGACATCCGTGGATTTGATCCAGGCTTTACCTTCCTGAAGTCCCTACCAATGCTCTCAGAGTACGTTGCTCGAAATGGTGAGGCAGCCATCGCTTCGCTCCCGGGTGGACACAAGATACGTTCCGTCGAGTCGCCAGACGTTCAGCGATCTCTGGGTGAGCCCCTGAATGAAGAAGAATTAGTTTCCTTTCTTCAGTGGTGGATAAAGTTACAGCAAGAAAACCGCACCTGGAGTACAGAGAACCTGCTGCATTCTGCCGTTCTTGTCTTAGGAGGAGGGAAATTTCCACTCTCCTCAGTTGAGTATTTCATCGACCCGAGGGGACTTGGGGCTTGCATTCCATCCGACGGGCCACTTCCCAAGTCTATCCTCCCCTTGGAAGTCTACAAGAAGTTCTCTCGCGGACAGCTTGCGAGCATCCATTGGCAGGAATTCACTGTTATTCACTGGTTGCAATATCTCACAGGTCCGCACGTCATGTCGGCTTATCCAAGATATGACTTCACGCGGTCAACCGATTGGGCCGAACAAGTCCTCGGAGCCCTTTCCCGTCTATGGCCGTCGCTCCCGGACGCAACGCACCGCAAGTCAAAGGAGATACTCGAGGATAAGTGTTGCATTCCAACATCCCAGGGCTTGCTTCGTCCAGATCATTCATATCTCCTCGCTGCAAACAACAATCCGTTTCGTAAGCTTGAGCTAGCAACCGTCCAGTTCAGCTCTGGGTTGCAGACTAACCAAGACATGGAATTAGTACTTGGGTTTATTGGGGTTCGAACGCATGTTCCCCCCGAAGTCTTCTTTGACCGGTAAGCTGGTACCTAGTTCTCCACTTCTCTGCATCTGCCCGCTCACCTATGCACTTAGAATAGAGGACATAATGGATGGCAGTGTGTGCATTCTCATCCGCTACCTAATGCAGATCCCATCAGACGAAGTCGACAAGCTCAAATCCTTGAGGATATTTTGCAAGAAAGCGCCCGTGGGACATACCGAGGAGCAGCTGCGTTATCGTGCCAATGAACTATACCCACCAATAACCATCTTCCATCAACTTCAACTACCTGTAATCAGCTGGGATGGAGAGTGGCTGATAGACTCGGGCGAAGGTAGGGATATTGATTTGCGACCCAGGAATACAACCGATAACCTGCTATCCAGCCCAACTCGTGTATCGCCTTGGTTTGCATCGCTTCCCACCTCTTGAAGAAATAATCCGACTCTGCTCGTCATCGAATGCGTCAGTCAGGAGAGCTGCCTTTTCGTACTTTTGCAAGAACCTTGGATCAAATTATCTCGATTACAATCCAGATGACTTCCGATGTGTTGCATTCATCCCTGTGGAAAACGGCTTGAGAGCGGACGTTCAATTGAAAACAATAAATGACGTATGGTGACATGCTTGTTCTGGAACCCTGCTAATATCTCGTCCTAGGTGTGCTGGGGTGTGCAGTGGAGGGCCCTTGGCTTTTCTGTTGTCGCTGCGCTGACCGTGGTGCCGGATGTCCCTTTCAGCCGACTGGGCATCCAGCAACACCCATCCCCAAATATGCTGCTCGACCGGTTGCGGACAACACCTCAAGACGAAGGAATGGCTGCTCTGTGGTTTGAATGTCTTACCGAGTGCATTTCAAGTAGGTATCTGCCTGTAACTGCATGGATAATTGGTTCAATATTACTTCAGGTTTGGGGAAGGATCACCGTAGCACGCTGTCAGGAATGCGGATAGTCCCGGCGAGGGCTTCGGGTGATCCGCAATGGGTGACTCCTGCTCAGTGCTACCTGGGTAGACCCAAGGATGAGTTCACCAGGAATTTGTTCATCTTTGTGGATTTCGGGACGAAGGCGAATCAATTTCTAAGCGCTTGTGGTTCAAAGGACGAGCCTTCCGTGAAGGATATTGTCGAATGCCTGGTAGACGAACCACAAAGGTTCCACAAGGTTTCCGGAGGAAACGAAGGGTATGTATAACTGCAATTTTTCTCCGAGCTACTGCTGACCCTGGAGCACTCAGCTTCTTGGCAAAGTTGCGGAACATCGCCACCGAGGTCAAGCACACTCCCAACTTAAATGATACCTTGGAAAAAATGGCCTCCAAACGCACCCTGCTTGCTGTGCGCCACGAATACGATGACCAGGGCCGCGTGAAAGGTGACTATGGGCTGTGGAAACCTGAGGAAATTGTCATCATCGATGATACCAAGGATGGTGAACTCTTCAGTGAGGTTATCTGGTCCTGTCCACACGAAGACCTCGAATGTACGCATTCATTCCCTTGTTCTTAATTTATACTCAGAAAGCACCACAGCCTTTTATGCCTTAGTCGGTTGCAGAAAGCTGAGCATGGTCATCAAAAAGCAATACGAGAATCCTACCGAGATCGAGGATCACGAAACTTCTAGTGCAATTAAAGACTTGGTTCTCGAGAGGCTCCCTATTTTCCTTGAGCGGTGTACTAATACTCGGCCCAAAATTCCTTTCAATTCGTTTCGCGACAAGTTCACAGTCAGAGTCTGCGACACATTGTGTATCTCCAAAACCTTCACTATTGGGGAAAATACAACAAAAACACAGGAAGTCTGGGCGGACACAAGGGGTGACACACAAGCAGGGATCGAGCTGTGGGTTTCACGGCGTCATGCGCAGCGTGATATTTACGAGTGAGTGGCAGCGTGATAAGTTATCGATATATCTTTTTAACACGACGACAAGTCTGGCCATATCTTTATGTCGCCTTGTATTTGGAACAGTCAAGGGTAATGATACTCTCGTCCTCGCTGCAATGCTCTCCGACCGGGAGCTTTTGAAGCGGGCAGGTTTCCATGGTCCGTCATGTCTTTCTACTATATTGAGGATGCAGATGTAACAGCTTGAATGTCTGGCCATCCCATAGTTAACCAGGACCTCAAACAACGGTTATGTAAGGGTGATGAACCCAGCGCCCTTCACAATGCGGGCCACTCTGTGAAAGGCGGACCTGTGTCATGCCGAGAAATCGTGGGCCTGACCAAAGCTGCGGTCCGGTAAGCGTGACCAGCTAACAACACTCTTTCAAGTTATTTATATGCTTTTTCAGGTCTCCGAGTCAGATCATGTCTCAGACTTCTATCAGTGAGCTACACGTGTTCCACTGAGTTCCAGTTAACTTTTCTGATGATGTGGTATCCTCCAGGAGATAGTGTGAAATCAGCAACTGAAGCTTGTAAACTTAGGCACAATCACGCAGATATGGTCCAGGCTCCGAATGCCTGCTATTACAACGATGGCGGACCAATAGGAAGCCTGCAGTCCTGTGGTGAGTTCAGTGTTCCTTCTCTATTTCTGTGATTAACACGGCAGTAAGGGAAAGTCGACAACATTCAAGTCCATGTGGCTGAGGGTGCCTCCCGTTCAATCAGAAACTAATGCTGGATACTGATACCCATTTTAGGTGTACCTGAATTCAATGTTTTCATGAAGGACCCCGACAAGCATGAGCCCCTTGGTCGTTTTGTAGGCATCATCATACCTATTGCGACCGTCTTCGACATCCCTATGCTGTCCTTACACGTTTTCTATGATCTTCCGGGCGGCCCTATCGCATACAACCAGGCAGGACAGATTTACCTCAATCTACGATTTTTTGAGGAATGGCGTAAGTGTAGGAAATATTATGTGTATAAAGTGAAACGCAAAATGCAGCTAATGTCTTGATCAATAGATGATGCTGACGTTAAGAAGGGCGATCAAGAGCGAGCCCAATATTTCTGGTTCGCCTATTCTCCCTCATCGATAATGTACTATTGCAACTGACAGGTGGATGCATTCAAGGTTTTTTGCACTTGCACATGAGATCGCTCATAACCTTGTTGCGGAACACAACTCTGACCACGAGTTCTGGTTTTCAGCAATTTGTGAAGACCGTGTGGCTGCTCTTTCACAGATTTTGCGGCCCGGGACCCATCCGGTCGAATCTAATCAAGGCGGGTTCTCCAGGATTGGCTTGTCCCGCTTTCTCTGTGGGTATAGATAGAATGAAAGCTAGGGGATCAGGCCCTTATCGATCGAGATGAATGAACTGTCAGTACTAAGGATTGCCGTGTACTACAATCACAAAATCTGGGTTGATGTGCTTCAGATATCAAAGAGAACCTGTGTGTGCACCAAGGACGATGTGCAGACGCGGTCCAACAAATTGTTATACTATTGCAATGATTACAGTACATTTAATGTTACTAAAGACGTGCATCTGAGTACTCAGACGTCTACATGGATGAACGGCATACACTGGTCAAACTACTTCTCGAGCCTCTTGCAACGCCCGTGCAACCTCCCTCCGATCTGAATATGAACAGTTCTACTGTCATGAAACAGTTGCTCGTATGTGTCTTTTGCCAAGGAGGCATAGACATTTCGCTGGTTGGCCACATCGTATGGCAGTGCGATGATGTTATGCGGCTTCAAGCAGTGTCGATTGGCGAGACAAATTCCTTTTCCTAGCATCCTGGACTGTGGCATGCAGCGTGGATCTAGTGTGCCTCCATCAGCGCAAGTACTTCTGAGACCGTTCCGACAGAGGATTGCAAAAAGATGACGTACTGAGCAGGTGATGACGGGACGACAGAATTGGATACCTTGTCCAGGTAGCAAATGCCAAGTGATATGCGAATCTGCTGCACAGGGGGGAAGGAGCGCGAACTACATGACAGGTCCCCGGGAGGATGTTCAAAGATGCAGATCAATGAATCAATTGAAAGCTGACATGACATGGCGCAGCGTACCGAGATGGCTAAGACATAGAAGACTTGGGTCGACGATGCTATTCCACATAGCAGATCAGAGGGCCTCCCAGCTGACGCCGCCGGGCGTTGCACCCATCTCAACACTTCCGTCGAAGAGTGTGACACTGATGATAAAGTCATAGTCAGCTACACTGAACGCCTGTGTAAATGACGTTGAGCGTATCACCAACCTGTCTCCGTCGATTTATCAGCCTAATTAAACCTGGCGGGTGCGAACATACAAAGCCGTATGGTGGTGGGTCGGGGGTATTAATAAGCCACAGGAGAGAGCAAGGAGTGGGGTGAGGGAGGTGGGAGGTCACCGTGGGTTGCGTTTGCAAGATGTCAGATACAGCGTCTGCGGCTATAATTGGGAAGGGCTTCCGGGAGCAATGGCGGCAGGGTCCGTGCTACAGCCGATGAGCACCGAAGTCTAACCCGGACCTATAGTTAACTAGCATGCTCAGTGGCACCAACACACAGAGGACATACTAGTACAACTTTAGACTCTAGAACATCGACAGTAGTACTGGAATGTAGTAAGCTGGCAGAAGTGCGATGCCCGTCCACACCGCTTATGTAAGGCCTTATCGCGCAATTTGCTACTGATTCGGACTAGTCACTGCGACCCAAGTCGTTCACCATGCCCTTGAGACTTTTTCGCAGATCACGAAAAACACAGAAAGGTGAGCAATTTCAGGGAACATACTATCTTGGAGTTGTTACTAATTGCAATGACCTAGAATCACCTGATAGTGATGTTGACGACAGTGGCAATATCATACTGCGAGATCGAGAGCAAAACTACGATGCGGAGTGGCCACAAAGTGAGAAATATGACAATCGTAGAGCCGTTTTGACGATTGCTAACTTTCATCGGACTTGAAAGATAGGGTTCTTTCTCGGATCTACGGTGGAGGTCCCATATTGTCATTAATATTCCTCGCCTGCGGACGACGCATAGCGAGTCTTTGCGAACACGACAACAAGATTCATCTGTGGAGTGCAGACAGTAGACTTGAAGAGATCCGTCCAACAATGGAACATGGCCTGGTGGTGAACGCCCTAGTTGCTTCTAGGGACGGAAAGTGGATTATCAGTGGGGATGATGATGGGGTGGTGGTGATTTGGAATGCGGCAGCTCATCCGATCCAGAAGCTAGGAGAATTCAAGGCAACGGAGGAAGGTGGGCACAAGATTACCGCGCTCGACGTATCGCCCGACTCGTCACGTGTTGCGGTCGGGTCCGCAAACGGAACGATGGCCATCTGGAGTATTGAGACAAGAGTGCGAATTGTCGGTCCACTGCGACACCGGAGCTTGTCACAAGTTTCGTCACTCAAGTTCTCGCCAGCCGGTGGTCGCATCGCTTCGGGCTATCTCGCTGTTGGCGGGGATGATTGCTCGATTCGCCTTTGGCACAGTCAGACCGGAGCTCAACTAGAGTCCATAAGGAATCCTCACTCAACTTACTCACTCGCGTGGTCTGTCGATGGGCATCGACTTTTCGCTGGGGGACCGAACGGTTCGATTAGGTGTTTCGATGTCTTGACTCGAACCCTTGTCGAATGGCGAGCACCCCCGATCAGGGATCTCATAACCCTCCTCTACGTCTCCAACAGCGGCCAATTCCTCGTCTCCATTTCATCTGGACGCGCCAGCGCAATCGACATTTGGAATATATTGACCATCCCCCCATCCAGACCACTTCGCAGCAGCAAAGGGGTATATATGGCATCCGTCTCGCCAGATGACACCCGTCTCATCACCGTAGGAATGGGCAATGACATTGTTTCATGGGATCTCTCCACCCTTATTCATAGGAGCTACCTCTCCCGTGTAAGCATGCCCAACGTTCTTGGGTGCGTCATTTTCATTCTTTTCCTTAGCATCTCTCGCTATCGGAAGCACATTCGAATCCCGTAAGTCCACATGAAGCTTGAATTCATCCAATGATTCATTTACTCGTACTTTAATCACAGTTTACGTATATCAGCAATGCTATACTTGAAGCATGGAAAGGCGGGTATTTGGAAGAAGCTGAGAAAATGCTGGGGGAAGAAATTGGACCGGAAGACGAATACAAATCTCAGCGAGATCTGTACGCACGTCTTAATCGTGCTCTTCTTCGACTACGTCGGGGAAAATGGGACGACGCGTTAAAGGATGTACAGGCGATCACGGTGGTTGGATCCATTTCCCGTGACAATTGTTGCTGACCTTGAGCGTAGAAAATCCCAAAAAATGACCAAGTGAATCTGATTGCTCGCATCACAGAGGGTGTTGCACGTCATGGGCAAGGAAACTGCAAGGAAGCTATTGATACATTCAGATCTACGCTCTGCGGTTGTGATAGAGACATCGGAAATCTTATCAAGTGTATCAAGGTATTGCCGAATCCAGAGATCAGTCATTTAGTCGTTGAATGCGTTTTAGTCCATCACATTGCTCGAACATCCGGACGAAGTGCACAGTGAGACTGACATTGACGATGGCTTGCCAGATGGTAACTTACTTCGATTGGTGGAAGTGAGCTGAGTATTAGTGCGACACAAGTTATAAGCGTTGACACGAAATGTATAGGCACGAAAGCTCCTTCTCCGCACACGAGATTACTACATGGATATCAAAGACTATAAGAGAGTACTGGCCCTATCGGAAGCAGTACCAGATGTTGCTTCACTTCTGCATCTTCCGGAGGCAAAGATAATTTCGTTAGTGAGTTGCTCTTGAAGCTACACTTACCACACGCATTAACAAGCATCGGAAGATATTCGGGTGGGATCTCCACGGATTGATATCCGAGATCCACGAACTGAGGTGTCGAGCCTTATATGAATCCAATCAAAGCCCACCAGGAGTGGTCAGCTACTTTCCCACGAAGAGGACTGGTGACCTCAGCGAAGAGTTAGAATCCATCCAAACGAACCTCAGCTCGCTCAGTGGTAAGGGTTCGAACTCAAACATATAAGCTGGTATCCGTCAACAGCATCATCAACTTCAGAGGATTTTGGTCATGAAGCGACGTGCCATAGGAGGTATGACGAAGCCATTGCTTGGTACTCCGAAGCACTGATCTTCACCG
>JBBPJQ010001366.1:0-10900 GCA_038088795.1 Boletus rex-veris
GGTAACCAAGGACAAGGTAAATAGAGAGATGAAACAAACAATGAGTATGGGACGTCATGAACTTTGACTAAGTCCTATTGACATGTTGATCCTCAAGTCCAAGAACCACATGATTCAGGAACAAACACGAGGTTGTCACGGTAAATGACAACGCTCATGAAACAATCCTGCAATTGAGTTTTGGAACACAAATAATTGATTACGAACCAATCAAAGAACACCTGACATGATCGGAACGGACACAGGACATAGGGCATGGTTCGGACTTGCGATACGAGGGTTCGGACTTGCAATGTGAGGACAAACACTTCAGACTTCGTTCAGACTTGATGAACGAGCTTCAGACTTTGATGGGATGTGATGGGGACGAGGTGTTGAGGACTGCTAGTGAGTGATGAGATGGCCAAGTTATGGAACCTTCACCCATTCAAATGCGATTGAGCATTTGTACAAACTGAGGATCATTGACAGCACGCAGGTTTTTCTTTAGTTCAACGACGTGGGTCAGTTGTTGCCAGATATTGGTGCCAAATAAAGCAAATTGTCCTTTGCCCATTGCTTTTATATTTGTGCTGACATGTTTCACAAGTGAATAGGAGTACAGTGCAGCACTGTTCACAGGTTGTAGCTGTCCCAAATCCCCCCCGAAAATTATGTGTATTCCACCAAAAGGATCATCAGATTGCAAACCAATCCCTATTTTCACTTGCAAAATTCTCTCAGACACGAATCGATCTGAAACATTTCTTGTACTGAAACCATCACCTTCCTCATTTGTAAGTGTGTATAAACAAGTACACATGAAAACAAGACCATACATTCACAGCAATCGATCACTATGGATTCCCAATCAACTGAAAACATCAAGGTGAGTGATGATCAATCATGCTTTGCATGACCTGCCATTGTAATGTACCTCTCTAGATGGTGATGACTGAAAAGGAAGCAAAGGCCAAGGTCAAGGGAGTAATGAAATGCAATGGACGTGCAATGAAAACTGTTGTGGACACAGTGGTTCAACAGTTAATGACACTAGAATTTAGATATATTGGGGAAGAAGAGGAACAGGGCACAACACAAGCAATGAAAGATGCATTGGAGAATTTGATCAGGGTAAGCATTGGTATGATGATATTCATGCTGGCATTATTCATACATATGTGATCAACAGGCTATGTGATTGCAATTAAATCGACAGGCCATGTATGCAGTCAAAGATCATCCCAAGGCAACAGCCAAGGCTTGAGTAAAAAGTGGACAACATATGTATCCTTTGGCTAATCTTGCCAATATACCCTTGGCCAGCAACCTGATATACACACAATTTTGTGGCAAAGTCACACCTCAGGTTGCCATGGAATATTTAAGCCTGCAGGGTAAGTACATCCATGCAATAACAGCATACCAGTAGCTCACGTTGCAGTAAGACTCTGACATCAAAGTCAAGGTTGAAACAATCGAGGAGCCAATGGACTACATGCAAGAACCAGCATATCTCAACATGGACAAGCAGTTGATGGACGTCATAAAGGAAACAACAGATTTTGAAAATCTTCCATTGGACGAGTCTGGCAAGGAAATGGTTCAATATCTAGACACTCTTTCACAGGATGTCTGGACAGTGGCAATCAGTGGGAGTTTATTTAAGGATAAGTTACAGTATGTCCATGTAAGGTGAGTGATTTCTATTGTATTCATATCATTCCAGCACATACTAATATGTCCATGGAAAAGATTCAACACTTGCCCAAACTGGATCTTTGCAAACCATGGATATTAATATGACTATCTTGGGTGAGTGCACATCACACCAGCATGATTGGCATAAACATCATTCAATTATCAAATAGACTCTTCACCTCCATAGTCATCTCAACAAGGAGATGTACTATCATCACCACCACTGGCAACCCAGTCGATGAATAAAGAGCCTGAGGACAATGAATCCATGGGTGACTACTATGCCAGAAACACAAAATGTGAGTCAGTGGTATAGTATTTGATCTGATGGCCAATGTGAACAACCTTGTAGCATTACTCCAGCGGTATAGCTATAGTGCAATGGCAGCATTCATGGATAATCCAACCTTTAAATGACATGAGTTCACCAACATGCCAGCTGCATATTGGGTTATCTGGAACATGTACTGGATGAGCATGGACATGGGTAACAACCAAGGCAAAAGAAGCCACCACATCACTGCGTCACATGTTGACAGTATTTCCAAAGCTCTCAAAGAATGGAGCTGAGAGCATGTTGGGACTCTTTGTCCACATGAAGGCCCTGAAGCCACAGTATGAGATTGGCAAGCAGTTACTGGACAGCAAACATCACTTTGCTTCAGTACTCAAAGAGCAGATAGGAGAATTATATAATGGAACTTGGCTTGCCAGCAAGGATTAAAGGGCATGTATATGATAGTGACCATTGATTGTAACATGTACTACTCCCATGGATGTCTCATACATTGTGATAATATGTAAACTGTAATATGTATCAGATCATGTGCATCACGCTGGTGTGTTGTGCCAAATGGAAAAAGTGATCTGCCAATGGATAATCAGAACAATAAGTCATTGCAAAGACACATCACACTGGCGCTTGCACAGCCACATATGTTTACATAGGTATAGAGACAATCAACAACCACTGGAGCCAGTGGATAAAGGTGTTGGAGGCAGACAACAATTTCAAAATGATTTCCTACACAAATCAAGTGATCAAGGGTACACGTTCTAATCACATTTTCACCATAGTATACCTACATATTTCCTAGACTTTTGCCTTGACTTTTCTAGATCAATGCTACACTTTTCTAGACAACACTACACTGCACCTGAATATAGCAGGGCTTGATCTGATGCTAGTAAGAGCAAATCAAGGAATCTGACCATGACCATAAGGGAGGGAATGTATATCAGACCTACAATGTGGACCACAAGTTGGGAACAAACTGACTGCAGCGAGAGTCAAAACTAGACAAAAGTGAGGATTTATCAATAAAGAGAAGGAAAGATCATAGCAGGACCAAATCAAGGAATCCTCCCACAGTGATTAGATGCGAAATAAACACATGACCAGTAGCTATGACATTTCCTACACAGGCAAGGAAAGTGACCATGAACATAAGCAAGAACAAAATAGGCCTGTACTCTTTCCTATGTAGTTGCATGCAAAATGAGACCAAATCTGACTGGACCCTGGCCTTGAGTGATCCTAGACAAATGCTACACATTTCTACAACGAGGACTAGGACAAGCGATGAGACTACAAAACGCTAGTTAAGTCTAGCATAGATGAAACCAGGATTCGACATTACCACTACAAAACGTAAGTTAGGGTTGGAGGGAAATGTTGAAACAAAAGCAAGACCATACATAAGCGCAACCAGGATGTTAGAGTTTGCATTTGAGAACACATTTCCCAATGAAAAACCATAGTAACCGAAGAAACAGTAGCATGATAAAACGCAAAATCAAGCACAAATCAAGACATACTACCTGCTTTTTGTAAATGGGTCTGGGTTGACCCCTGAGTTGTGGCACCTTATTAAATTTAAACAGGGCTATCTTGCATTTGGAAGGGGTATTCAAATGTGAGATCACCTGTTTCACACCACAATCCTCTTTACTATCTTGCATTTGGGAGGGGCACCCAAATGTGAGATAGGCCTATGTCACACTATGATGACAAGAGGGATGGTACTCATAACAGACAAAGAGGTGAGTGATAAAGTATGTACATAACTCTTAAGTCTGATGTTGGTGGTCAGTATGTATGGCAACACCACCATGTAAGTGATTCCACTACAACTTGAATGGATATGATTATAAATCAAACAGTGATTCATCTGTTGATGACAAGGGGATGATTCACATGACAGACAAAGAGGTGAGTGAGTGATAAAGTGTGTGCATAACTCCAATGTCTGATGTTGGTGGTCAGTATGTATAGGTCATACAGTAGACACCACCATGTAAATGATCCCACTGCAACTTGAATGGAAGGAACTATTGAATCATCTGTCAGTGATCAGGGATGATACACATAACAGACAAAGAGGTGAGTGATAAAGCATGTGCATAACTCCAATGTCTGGTGTTGGTGGTCAGTATATATAGATCATACAGTACACACCACTGTGTAAGTGATCCCACTGCAACTTGTATGGATAGTGGGGTAAGGAAGTGGTTCATCCATGTATACTACATCTATCATGGAACTCTCACTTTACCAGATCCCAGATAATCTGGAAAGCTTATAGATCATATACTACCCATCTATATGTAGAGTGTTTGTCCGTAGTGATGCTGTTGTGATTTCATGTTGATGTATAGATATAATGAATGTATCAATGGGCCACCACCGAATAAGTGTAACAACATGATGAAACAGAAGGAATTGTGGAATGCAAAGCAAACAATGTTGGATGGGTTTTGGAAGTTGTAGATCATTCAGTTATAGTAAATATTGAGTATAATCACAGTGGAAGTGACTGGAGTCCCAAACTGTCCCACATGTGACATTAATTTGATTACACATATCTCTGGGGAAATGGCTTGTGCAACCCAAGCAAGTCTACGGTACATACTAGGTATAACAAGTTACCGCTGTAAGTGGTAGATTATGCATGGTCATGTGTAAAGTGGAGCTGAGACTGAAAAGGTGGAAGCAAGTCGACAAACAGTATTCAGCACACTACTACATTCTTAACCACCATTCAGATGACTCACTGTGCTGCACGGTTAGAGGAAGAGGAAAAAAGAAGAAGATTGGGGTGAATACAGATAAGTGACATGAGATTCCAGGTGGACGCACAAGTCTGATGAACTCAATTGATGTAGCCATTCAGCAGGCATATTTAAGTCATGCCACTGTGTCATCTCATTCACTACAGGTAAGTTTAATTATTTTTTCTAAGACTACTCACACGACAGCCTAGTAGCAGGTCTGTCACACCACCACCACCACCCTGACAGTGCCACACCCGACACCCCACTCTATACATGTGACAATGACACAACAACATGCAATGAGGACAATGAGGGCAATGATTGCAATGTGCTCTCTTCTCTCCCTTGTGCCCACCTACTGCATTGCATCAATGTGAAGATATGATGATGATGGCAACATGGCCATGTGCTATCAGCCTCGGCCTCATCCCACCCACCACCTTGTGTCAGTGCAACAAGTTGAACAACACATGAATGCAATGATGTCAGTGACGCCCACATACCCTCTCCCTCAGCTCCCTGGTCCCCATAGATGACCAGTCAATGCCCCTTACCCTTATCACCCTCACTGTTATCCCCACCACCTTGTGATGATGGCAATGCACTCTTGCCCTCACCCTGATCACACCATCTCACAACAACAATAGCAACACATAGTCACCCTCAGCGTCATCCCCACTCACCTCAACTCTCATCCTCCCCACCTTATGACAACACAGCAGATGGTCTCACGCTCATGCTCATCCCCACCACCTTGCAACCACCCTCACCTTCAAGTCCACCACATCACAACAATGTGATGACAGCAAGGTGATTTGACATGCCCTCACCTCTCACTCTCATCCCACCACTTTGTGACACTGGCAATGCAACAGTGCACAATGACGACAGCAGTGCACCCTCGTGCACCCTTCCTCATCCACCAGACGATATGCCCTTGTGATCACCACCACTCACCTCATGACAATGCTATGCCACAACAAGGATGGCAATGCGCAATCTCCCTCTCACTCATCCCAAACAAACAATATGAAAGTGAATGAAACACACTGATTATGTTTGCATTCATGTTGTTGTTCGTGTTCATAGCCTAGTCACTCATGTATGTAGTAGTAGTATGGTATGGTATAAAATCACTGTTACCATATGCATAGAGTGAACAGACCGCCAAATGTTGTCGACCCAACAGTTGTATGACGTGTTTCAGGGTGTGTACAAATCACCATAGGATATGATGTAGCAATGATTGAACACGAGGCAGATCGTGATATAATATATGACAAGCACTGAAGCAAATGGAATGAAAAACATGCTGTATCTCACATTTAGGAGGGTCTCCTAAGTGCAAGATATGATATGTTTTCATACAACATGACCATGTGGACAAAGAAAGAGAAGATGAGATCTACCACACATTTGGGAGGTGATCCCAAATGCGAGATATGACACGTTTAAATACAAGAGGATCAGATGGATGATGTATCTATAAGGTTCCAAATGTATAGGGTGAAATGGAACACGGGGATTACAATTGACATCATGTGTGACATGGTGTTGCACAGGCTTTGTTACAATGTCATCATGGATGCGAGGCATACACACTGCCAATGATGACGCTATATAACGACATTGCAAGGGTGAATGGTCATTCAGAGATATTATAAGTCACCCATGTTTTAGACATCATCCATCCAGCAGCATTAACTAAACACAGGTATATTATATTTGAATGACAAGTACTACATACAACACAATGGCAGGGAAGAAGAAAACCAAAGGGAAAGGAAAGGCAGCAGAAAGACAAGTGATGAGTGGTAGTAAGGCAGCGAAGGTAAGCTATACAGTTCTAATAAAGGGACACAATTGCTAACCGACCAAAGAGTAGCATGATGATGACAACGAAGGTGAGTGATACAATTTGACGATCAAGAGAGTGTTCGAGACTCACCAGACAAACAGAAGTCAGCAAAGGTAGCAGAAACACTACTCCTCAACGAGTGACCAAGTGAAGAAGGCTGCCTTGAAGAAGGCTGCCTTGAAGAATCAGTTGCCTGCAAAACGAAGCTTGAGCAACAGGCCAACAAGGCAATCACAGGATACACACGGGTGGACATCATCACAATGAAGACCAAGTTTAAGTTCAGACAATGGAACCCATGAAGGCTTGTTGAGGGGCAGGTGAACTGCCTTATGCAGTCATTTATATGATCATCCTGGAATTAAGATTCAAACTTGAAATCTCGAAATCTCGAATTGCCTATACCATCAAATAGAGCTGTCCTTTAGGATCATTTTGAGCCCCTGGTCATGGAAATCAGTGGTGTCATTCTTGAGATAAAAATCAAACAAGGTACTATTGTGTATATGTTGTAGATCATCATGAAGATGATTTTCTATGGGCTCAAAAATGTTACCAATGGATTCAGAGGGATCCAGAACCCCCAGGAAAAATGCTAGAATGGTTTGGGAAAGCAGTGTTCTTGCGATACATCCAGTTTTGTATTGGTTCTCGAGAAGCAGATGGTGGATTTTGATGAAAATGATTTTTTGGGGCTTAGTTGTTATTGCCATCGTGTTCCGAGGGTCATATAATGGTAGGGACACCCATGAGCCGACCCATAGCTAGTGTATTCAGCATTGGAAAAATCAATCTTTATCAGGAGGGTCAAGAGTCACATATGAGATCTGAGTGAAACATAATAGTAGCAATGCTAGGGATTATTCCTATGACCATCTGGGGTCACAAGGAAGCTGGGAATGTCCTGACAGTCATTTCAATAATACCTTGCTCTGCAACAAAGATTGTGACTCATAGAAGGAGATGATATGGCAGTTTCATGAAAATGATTTTAGAGAGCTTAGTGGTTGTTACCATTGTCTTCAGAGGGTCAAACAACTATAAGGACACCCTCATTCATGCCTCCAGCCAGCATTGCAAAGGCTAGAAAAATCGATCTTTCTAGGAGATTGTAGAGGTGGGGTAGACAAATTAAGCAAAATGAAGTCACAGCCATATCTGCACTTGCTCCAATGGCTTTATAGAGTATGGGAATGGTTAGGGAAATATGACAAATGCCATCTTGATCTACAACAGATGTCAAAGAAGGTGATGAAATGGCTTTTCATGAAATCAATCTTTCAAGGCTTGGCAATTGTTGCCATTGTCTTTAGAGGGTTGGACAATGCTAGGGACACCCACACATCCATCCATGGGTAGCATCCTGGAGCCCAGAAAAATCAGTCTCTGCCAGAAAATGGGAAGCCACATGTAATAGTGGCAATTCTAACATGATCTTGATCATATATGGAGCTGATAATATGTTGATAGTCAATACCATTGTCTCCAGTTCCTTATTCATAGCTAGGCATTCAATATTTGCAAAGGTCTAAGAGGTTGAGATGAGATGGTATTTGTTACGGTTTAACAAGGGGGCTACGTTTTTCGTTCACTTATCATTCACTCGTCTCATGTCTCACTCACTCTGCGGAGTTGTATTCATACTGGAGTTGTCCTCCAGCTATTTAGATCTTGTTCCTTGATCTCTTTCCCCTTTGGCTCACACGGCTCTCCTGATCCCCGTGCTATACTTAGATTCCTTTCGCTCTTCCTTCGGCCATCACTTTTCTTCAGACTTCTCTGATGGCCAAGATAGTATTTCCAATGATGCTGCGCATCAGATCTCGATCCGCTGTGGGACTGTGTCTCTGCATTGCGGAACAGAATCCCTTTGGGCTTCCACTTCCTTATTTCCTATTCCATCTCTCGCACAGACCAGGAGCCTACCGTATATATAGTCTCATACTTCTCGCCTGTATTTCCCTAAGCTAGTTCTACGCAATATCAGCATTAGTTCCTAGTGACCTCAAGTCCTGTGTTGTTCCAGGATAGAGAGACTGTCGAGTCTTCGCATCGTCTTGAAGATAGACTTTGTTCCTACTCACTCGTCATACTACTTCTCGCTGACGCTACGCTCTTCGACCTGTATCGCATCACAGCTCGTCAACACTACGCTGTGTGTTACAAAAGAACTAGCTTTTCCCTCTGTCCCTACCTTTATGTAGAGGACACACCCCTCCCTCATCATATCTCGCCGAGGCCTCTTCAGACCGCCCTCACCCTCTCCCGAGCATGACCCTAGTCCCTTGCGGATCGCCTCATCAGCGCTACCCACTACTGTGGAACGATCACTCTCCTCTACCCCCACATCTTCGCCACTTCCCCGGATCCACTTACTCCCACTGAATCACCACTATTTCCTCTATGAACCGGACTGATTCGCATCACTGGAATCAACCCACTTCTACAGGGAACGTCAATGTAAATTGGCACATGAGAACCAGAGATTAGGAAGACCTGCCGACTTCCTCCCCACAGCTGAACGAGAATCACCGCCCTCTCCTATCGTCCCTGACGACGAGGAATCCCCCATTGAATTTCACAACTTAGAACTGGAACCGACCGGTCCTCATGCAGACCCGACTCCCCCCGAAGATGACAATGACTCTGACATGGTATCAGAAATCAAGGCTGGGCTTCCAGAAGACTTCTCCGGAGAGCCAGAGGACGCCAACAGATGGCTCCTATCGATGAAAGCCTACTTCCTTATCAATGCAGGAATATTCATGGATATGACTAAGTCCCTTACTTTCTTGAACAAAGTTAGCAGGGGCTGTGGAAAGACCTTTAGTGAAGGATGGCTGATGAAACTCACGAATCCTGAAATCGGGAATGATGAAAAGACCTTCCAAAAGATTATGGAGGCATTCAAGTCAACATTCTTGCCTTACGACGTAGCCACCAAGGCTAGGACCGACTTATCAAAGCTACAGCAGATTTCCAACCGGGACGGAGACGGATTCAACATGTACGCCTCCATGTTCCAACTGCTAGCTGAGAAGTCAGGAATCACCGACCCCAACACTCTTATCGAGTGGTTCATCAACGGTCTTAGCACCTGTCTCGCAACCATGGTACTCTCTTGCGAGAACATCCCTAAGGACTACAAGGCCTGGATCACCAAAGCTGGACAGTTTCAACAGTAGCTTAGACGTATAGGAAACTTGCACCAAGGACTTGCCCATATCCCCGGTCCCGCAGTCTCTCGACCCTCATCCCGTGACCCGTACACCATGGACGTAGATGCCATACATCTATCACCGACTCAGCACGCTGAGTATATGCGGAAAAACCAATACTTTATATGCCATCAGGTTGGCTGTAGGTCGTCCAACCACTCACGACGCGGAACCGACCGTGCATTACATCCTTGCCCAAACGCATCTTCTGGATGGTCCGCATGTCCATATCGAACTCCTCAACAGAGGACAAGAGCCACCACCACCACCACGGAGGAAGATGACGAGATAGCATCCTACCTAGAGAGAGTCGGTAGCAATGAGAAAGGTGCTGCAATTAAGATCTTCAAAACAGCTTTTGAGGAGGGCCACACCTCTGCGGAGGAGGAGGAAGGCTACCAAGCCATGGCTGCAGTATGATCAGCCTCATACCAAGAGTGCCAAAAGGAAGCGACCAGGGCTGTACCACGAGTCAGTGCAGTACGGTCTGGACCATGGATAAATCGATTTTCCACTATCGCGCCGGTGGACCTCTGGAGTACTACCCTGGAGGAGGACCTATCTCTGAAAGGTCAAACGTTCACAATGGGACCTGATCCACAGCTCGGGGTGGAAGTGACTATGGCTAGGGGTCTTAGCCTGGGATCTGGACTGCAACCCTCTCTTCAAGAGTCTGCTCATAGGAAAACAGTCAAACAAGGAATAAAGGTAGTAAGAGCAGTGAGGGGACTAGGGAGATCTTCTGTCACGGAACCGACCGTGCAGACTGACAAGGAACCGACCTTGCAGCAGGATTTTTAGATGGCAGGAGTGGATCGATGCTGCCGCCTGCCAAGAATAATTTTTCACTTAGATGTTCACCAGTGTTTGTGTCGGGGAATTCATCATCGTCAATCACCATTCCTGTCATCTTATACCCCCCAAACAACACCGCATTTAAAATTGTCGAAACAAAAGCCCTCATCGACAGTGGGGCAACTGGATGCTTCATTGACTACGCTACTGTGGTGGCTTGTGACATTCCCACCACACGACTCAAGACTCCCCTGCGGGCGAGCAACGTAGATGGCACCCCCAATCAAAATGGCCT
>JBBPJQ010001367.1:0-10898 GCA_038088795.1 Boletus rex-veris
CTTGGGCATACCATGGTCCGCACTGTTGTTCCCACCTGGTAGTAGCTCGCCGGCGAAAGCAAGCATTGAACTACCACCCGAGTCGGCAGGGGGTGCTGAAGGTACACAACTGCCATCACATATGGCAGAGGCGATTTCGAGCTTGCAGCGTGAGGTGCTTTTGCTAAGAAGTGAACTCAACTTCGAGCTTTGGCATTCGAGAGAGAACGTGCGCCACATTGCGAGACTTTACCAGAATCACGTCCTCTCGAAAAACGCAGAGGCTGACCGTCAAGCGCTTGTAAGAGTCCCTAGCTTGCCTGTGTAATGAGTACTGATCTTTTACAGCATAACAAGCTGCGTCAATACAAGGCACAAGTTCACAGCCTCGAACAAGAGCTGAGAGAACACAGAGAACAGTCCTCTTCCGCAAAGAACAAGTATGCAGATTGGAACACAGAATTACAGAAGAAGCTCAGAGAATTTCGAGAGGAGAAGAAGGCATGGGTCTCGGAAGTGGCGGCGTTGCGTACCGCGGAGAAGGAAGCGAAAGTAGGTGCACATTCCAGCACGGAGAAGGCTCATTGGTTGAGAGTCGATCAAGGCGCTCTTCGCGGCTCAAGAGAAACTACTGGCGGACGCAGAAAAAGAAGCGTTTGAACTGCGAACTCGGCAGAAGGAGAATCAGCACAAAGTCGACCGACTCCATGATTACGAACAACAAATTGAACAGCTCGTTCGCATGCAGAAACATTGGTAGAGTACTCGCATTTAGTCACGGCAAAGGAAGTGTTCACACGCAATAGGGACGCAGATTTCCAAAGGTTCAACGCCAGAGGCGAAGAAATCGAGCTTATTAAGAGCAAATACAGGCAGATGGAGATGCTCCTGGAGAGTCACGAAAAGGCCCGTGACAAATTGGAGGATGAAGCACGGTAGGATCTCGCACTTTGATCCCTGGCTTATTAGTTAGGTTCACGACTGTATACAGGGCGTACCGTCGTCAGAACCAGGCTCTGGAGGCTAAGCTTGCGCTAATGCAGAAGAAGTGTGAAGCATCGCGTCGTATACCAGAAGCAGAAATTACTGCAATCGTTCGGGAGAAATCAGAACTCGCCGCTGCGAACGCGCGGTTGCGCGAAGACAACGCGGAGTTGAAGGACGAAATGGACGAGATGCGAGCAGCGCTGGAAGGTCTGAAGGCTCAGCTGAGCGGGCAGCGCGGACTGATCTACGAGTCACGACAACGAACGGGTACTATGGTGCCGTAGTGTATTAACTGTAACTTGAAGTTAGTGGTCCTGAATAGGCAAGTGTGATGGAATGTTCCAGAAAGGACTCGCCGTTGTCCAAGCCCTATACAGCTTGCGGAATCTTCTCGAACGAACAGAAAAAATCAGACTACTTAAAGACGAGCGATCAGACGCGTCTTCTGCTGTTCAGCTCCCTTCTCTCCCTCACAACTCTCCATCCGCCACTCACCTCCCTGATCGGTGTGTCGCGTATCTCATACGTTCCTCACGCACACACATTGACCGCTTATCCAGCTCAAAATGGCAAGTGAAAGCTATGGCTTCCAAGCGGAAATCAGCCAACTCCTGGACTTGATTATCAGTAAGACCGTCTCTGACGACCAGTGGTAGGGGTCCGCTCATCCGATCGTCAGACACGTTCTACTCCAACAAGGAGATTTTCCTCCGGGAGTTGATCTCCAACGGCTCTGATGCGCTCGACAAAATCCGTTATTCATCCTTGACCGACCCCTCCGCCCTTGACACTGGCAAGGAACTCTACATCCGCATCACCCCTGACAAGGAGAACAAGCTCCTCTGCATCCGCGATACCGGTATTGGTATGACCAAGGCTGACCTCGTCAACAACCTGGGTACCATCGCCAAGTCTGGTACCAAGGTTCGTCGATTTCTCCTCATCCTTACTCGCATTCTGACCGTGAAATTTGATAGGGGTTCATGGAGGCGCTCAGCTCCGGTGCTGATATTTCCATGATTGGTCAATTCGGTGTCGGCTTCTACTCTGCATATCTCGTTGCAGAGCGCGTTCAGGTCATCTCCAAGCACAACGACGATGAGCAATATATCTGGGAGTCTGCTGCTGGTGGCACCTTTACCATCACGCCCGATACCACCAACCCTCCTCTTGGCCGCGGTACTGAACTTCGTCTTTACTTGAAGGAGGATCAGACCGAGTACCTCGAGGAGAAAAAGATCAAGGACATTGTCAAGAAGCACTCCGAGTTTATATCATACCCTATTCAACTTGCCGTGACCAAGGAGGTCGAGAAGGTTTGTCTTGTTTTGCGTCCGTGGCCTGCTCGATCATGATTGTCTTCCACAGGAAGTTGAAGATGAAGAGGAGGAAGCCAAAGAGGAGCAGGAAGAGTCCAAGATCGAAGAGGTCGAGGACGAGGAAGACAAGCCCAAGGACAAGAAGACGAAGACGATCAAGGAGAAGGAAGTTGTCAACGAGGAGCTCAACAAGACAAAGCCCATCTGGACGCGCAATCCTCAGGATATTACTACCGAGGAATACGCTTCGTTTTACAAGTCGCTTACGAACGACTGGGAGGACCACCTCGCTGTCAAGCACTTCTCCGTCGAGGGTCAACTCGAGTTCAAGGCCATCCTCTTCGTCCCCAAGCGGTAAGGAATTGGCTCGTGACACGTATCTGTAGCTCATTTCCCTACAGCGCTCCTTTCGATCTCTTCGAGTCCAAGAAGAAGCGCAACAACATCAAGCTCTATGTCCGCCGCGTCTTCATCATGGATGATTGCGAGGATATCATTCCCGAATACCTCAATTTCGTCAAGGGTATCGTCGACTCCGAAGATCTACCCCTCAACATTTCTCGTGAGACTCTTCAACAGAACAAGATTCTCAAGGTCATCCGTAAGAACATCGTCAAGAAATGTATGGATCTTTTCAGTGAGATTGCGGAGGACAAGGACAACTTTAGCAAGTTCTACGAAGCCTTTGGCAAGAACTTGAAACTCGGTATCCACGAGGACGCTCAAAACCGCAGCAAGCTCGCTGAATTCTTGCGCTTCTACTCTACCAAGTCCGTTGAGGAGCAGACCTCGCTCAAAGGTGCGTGGTCGTTTCTTCGTGTTACGGGAGCCAATGCTCACGCACAATGCAGACTACATCATTCGTATGCCCGAGATCCAAAAGTCAATCTACTACCTCACAGGTGAATCTCTCGCCGCTGTGAAGGAGTCGCCGTTCCTTGAAGTCCTCAAGAAGAAGGGCTTCGAGGTTCTGCTCTTGGTTGACCCCATTGACGAGTACGCCATCACTCAACTTAAGGAGTTTGAGAGCAAGAAGCTCGTTTGCGTGTCGAAAGAGGGTCTCGAGCTGGAAGAGACTGATGAAGAGAAGAAGACACGTGAGGAAGAGGCCGCCCAGTTCAATGACTTGTGCACAACGATCAAGGAGGCTCTTGGCGACAAGGTTGAAAAGGTCGTCGTTTCCAACCGAATTACTGACTCGCCGTGTGTTCTCGTCACTGGTCAATTTGGCTGGTCATCGAACATGGTATGTTTTGGGAGATCATCGTGTCTCAGCACAAGTGAACAATTGTTTGCAGGAGCGTATCATGAAGGCGCAGGCTCTGCGTGACTCATCGATGTCATCGTACATGGCATCCAAGAAAACGCTAGAGTTGAACTCTCACAACGCAATCATCAAAGAATTGAAGCGCAAGGTTACGGAAGACAAGGCTGACAAGTCAGTCCGAGATCTGACATTCTTGCTGTTCGAGACGGCCCTCCTCACGTCTGGCTTCTCGCTTGACGATCCTACATCGTTTGCCAAGCGCATTCACCGTATGATCAGCTTGGGTCTCGATGTGGATGATGACGAGCCCATGGCCGAGGCCACGGACGAGGCACCTGCAGATGAGCCTGCGTCGACTTCGGCAATGGAGGAGATTGACTAGAATCGTAAATCATGTATCTGTATAGTCGCATCAGCATTATTCGTGTCGCACAGTTTTTTTTTTCCTTTTCATCTAATTTGGTGGCATTTTGAGAGGGATAGTAGCAAAATTTACTTCGGAATGTGTAGTGCAATCCGGAATGAATGAGCGCGCGCTCGTGCTAGCAACCACGGGTACTGGATGATACACACGCCGAGTCACTAACTATTCGCAAGGAGACACGACCGTGGCACATGTCGATCTGAACGGGAATCGTATTGACGCTCCGCATTGTTCGCCTGTGATGGACAAGTCACCGCGATTCGTCAGAGCTGGAACGACAAAAGATTTAGCTTGGTAATACTTGGCACAAGGCACCTGGTGATAGGGACTATGGCGAGGGGGTGCAGAGGTGGCGTGAAGGAGTCAGATTTCCAAAAGTGGTAATGGTAGCTGGTAGCCTCGCGGATACCGCCCGACCATTGTCTTGACCCCCTTTCAAGCATGATTCAGCCCTCTCTTTAAAGTACTGACTCTGTATCATTATTCTCTTCCCATACTCCAATGCCCGCCATCGTCGCTCCGTCTCCGCGTCCCCCCCCTCAGCAATACACACTCCTCACCCAAGACCCCCTCCTCGTCCGTCATTCCCTTCTCCCTCCTCCTCCCTCTACTAACAATACACAGCACCCCATCCATTCACGAACATTCTTGTCTCCACCTCGCTTATTGTCCCCCATCAGACTCCTCGATCCACCCTACCTTGCCGTCGTATGTCCTCCCGGCTGCGTCCATACACCCTTTCTCACCTGTCTCCTACAGAACTCGAAATCACCCACCCCATGTGGTGCACACCACAAGAGGCGCGCACAGTCTCGCCTCTCTGCTCGTGCTACCAGGCGCCGTCGTCATGCACAACGCGTCGACTGTCCTTTCGATACCTTTGGGCGTCCATCCATCTTCGATCACCTCCCTTGGATCTCTGCCCTTGACATGCCGAGTCCCATCAACTGTGATATCGCAGACCTCTCTCAGTTGCCTCTCAACGAGGATCCTGTCACATTTGCGGACACCATGCCCGCTTCTGGACCTGTGCGTCGCAGAAAATCATTTCTGCGCTCGAATCCCCTTGGGAGTGGCCAGGAGTCTCCCCCTAGCGAACCACTCCCCAGACAACATCCCCCGATTTACCGCCCCACCGATCCTTTTTCACGTTGTCCAAGGACACCGCCGCCTCATGTTCCATTCGATCCCAGCAGAGTCACTTTCCACAATCTCATGCCCATGTTCCCACGCGGCGTCAATCCTGGCACTCCGTTTTGAGCCCTCACTTTCGATGTCCAATATCCGTTTTCGTCATCTTATCGACATATAATCAAACACTTACATCCATCTGACGCAGTTAATCGCGAACGTCTGCCCGCCATCTACAAAGTCAACTAAACATCATTTCAGCTCCACGATGTAGTCCTACCGAAATCTGCTGTTCATCAACTCCGCCTTGCAAAGACCACGCTTTATTTACTGCTTCATCACGGACCATGCCTGCGGCTTGGGTCAGTAATATCTGTTTGCCCTTTTCGGGGCCTTCTGCATTTGTCCCCCTACTTATGCCTGCGTTCTTGTTCTGCTTTCCGCATTTGCACAAACATGATGCGCATTCACGAATATGATGCCTGTACATTCTGATTCGCACCTGTTTTACCATGCTGTACCTTCGCCATTCTCTTTTTTCCATTGTTACGATCGTTAGTCGCACTTACCAGATCCTTGCTGCAATCCATTCAGTCAATCTGAAGCCATAGGGGGTCTTATGTAATCAGAGAGCTTTACAGTTCTGACATAATATATTCTCACACATCCATAGCAGCCCACCACAGCAGTCCTCATCATCACAATTCCACAATCTCGCAATGGAAAACGACCAGGTATGTGCTCTGTGTGATCGGTCCAATCATTTTGAACAACTAACGCGCACTGTGTAGGGTGTTCTTGTCGATCTCTACGTCCCCCGCAAGTGTGCGGCGACCAGTAAGCGTTTCACCTGTGATGAGTGCCCAGAGACACGACGATCTACGTTGCAGACCGCCTGATTACCTCCAAGGACCACGCATCGGTCCAAATCAACGTCGCCGACGTTGATGCCAGCGGCCGTGCGTCGAGTACATACACCTCGTTTGCACTCTGTGGGCAGGTCCGCTCACAAGGCGAAAGTGATGACTCTATCAATCGGCTAGCGACCAAAGCTGGATGTGAGTGTTATTTCACGATTTCTGGAGCGGCGTGCTGACGAGTTTACCTTTTTGTTCCTGTGGGTGGGTGGGTCGTGCAGTGCTCCGGAATGTGTTTTCGTACCAAAAGTAACTGGCAGCTTGTTTTTGGGCATTTGTTTTATCGTAATCTACTTGCTTTCGCTTGCCCGCTTTTCGTGAGGCGTGTGGAGTAGGCTACTATAAGTAGTTCGTGTATGTGCAACATTGCCACAAACGGATGGCTGCGCTGGTTAGCATCGGACTGGTAACGACCGTAGTCCGCAGCTTGGACCGTATTCAAGAACGAAAGCGACACGTCTCCATATGCGTGGTGGCGATTCTCACCGTCCTTCTCTCTCTGAAAGCAACCTCTCTATCATATCCGTGAGCCTGATTTTCGGCTCCGTGCGCATGTCCAACTAAGCTCCTCTCCTACAGTCAGGCTCGATGGTCGAAATAAAGCGCTTGCACAGCGATGACGGCGACGCCTTGTCTGCATCTACCGACGAGGAAAGCAAGTACAGGCTCCTTTACAGCAAGTCAAAGGTCTATGTCAATCCCACCGCCTACGCAAGAGACAACATCCCGGGCTTCGTAGCCCTTGTCAAACGTGTACGTCCCCATCGCCGGCTGCCAAAATCACCCCATCATGGCTTGTAGGAGGCATTCAATCCGACATATCTCCTGGCATGGATACCAGAGACTCTCTTGAACGAAAAGGGGACAGAAGAATGGGACAAGTTTGTCAAGACTGAAGAAAGGCCCATCTCGGATGAAGATGACGAAGGTTGGCATCCCTGTCTGTGGTTCTATTCCCTGTCTCGTCTCACCGTCTGCTTTACAGACGCAGTCCTTATCGACTTGCCAACTCAACGCCCGGAATCGTATGCGTTTTCTGTCCCTTTGACTTCCATATATTCCCTCTTGGTCCATCCACCGACTCTGTCGTCATGGTGTGAGCATGGGAACGCTTTTCGTCGCTTCAGTATGCTGATTCCTGAAATAGACGGTACCGTTGGCATCAATCTTATCAATGGTTCCACGCTACCGACTCTGCACTTTCACGACGACGAGTCACTGTCGCTGTCACTTCCACCACGTACACACAACCGACGGAACTCTTCGAACGCATACCCACCATCCGTCTTTCCAAGTGCATCAGGATCCGCTGCTCGCCCACCTGTGTCATGGGGAGGAGAAGATCTCATCTCACGTTTACGAAATTACGCCCATCTCTTGCGTTCATCTCTTCAGCCAACATTGTTCATAGTTGATCCGTCGAAAGCGGACATAGAGGCCCATTCCACTCAAATATTCGACGATGATGCAGTAGATGACATCCTTGCGCAATCATCATACGCAAACTCCCACTCACCCGTCCCAGCTCACCGTCGTCCTAGGCCAATTTCTACTCCTGTGACGACAAACCCTATTTCGGACCGCCCGTCAATATTACATCGCTCCCTCTACCCGCCTTCTGTTTCGACAACGCAAAATGCATCTCAAGCACGGCTTGCGCTTTTACAATCCTTCTCCAACATCACGCGTGCCACTCGTCATGCCGCACAAAACATCCTGTCCCACCCCCTTGCAAAGCCGATCGTCCCACACCTCCCCGATCCCGTAAAGTCTCTTGTGAACGCCAACGGCGAATGGGAGTGGGGTAGTTGGGTCGAGAAGGGTGGCGTCGGGGAGTTTGAGAGTGCCCGCGTTTACCTCGCCCGATGGGCGCGGATTGTAGCAGAGGAGGGCGATAGAGCGAGGAGGAGAGAGGCACAAACGTTGCCTGCTTCATCCCCCGATTTGGCAGAGGAGACATCTTCGCTGGGAGTGTTTGAGTTACTGCACTCCACGGTCAATTTGCCGACGCCAAAGACATCAAGGGATCCCTCCAACCCCATCGATGAGCAGACATGGCAAAAGTGGTTTGCGGCCGACGGGCGGCCCACAGTGAGGATCGAGGAGATGAAACGGGAAGTATTTAGGAGAGGGATATCACCCGCGGGAACGCTGAGGAAGAAGATCTGGCCCTTCCTTCTCGGAGTTCACGAATGGGATGTTAATGCCAAGGAGCGTAAAAGGGGGTGGGAAGAGAAGAGGTTTGTATGGCTCCTCAAGTTTATGCATGATGTTCATGGATTCGCGCAGGAAACGCTATCGCGAGATAAAGGATGAATGGTGCGGCGTACCAGAGGTCTTCGATCGACAGGATGTTCTTGAGGAACGGCATCGCATAGATGTGGACTGCCGTCGCACAGATCGTACCCACCCACTCTTTTCCCAGACCTATGAAGATTCGCACAGTAACACTGAGGCAGATCGTGTTTACCGACGATATTCTACGATCTCACCTCAACTGACGGACATCGGAGCGCAGTCTCCTAGTAACGAACATATCGACCGCATGGGTGGTATCCTCCTGACGTATAATTTCTATGATAAAGATCTTGGTGAGTCTCACACGCAATGCATCAGTTCGTTTGACCATGTCAGTGCTGACGCATTTGTGGTTGAAGGATATGTGCAGGGAATGTCCGATCTCTGTGCGCCACTGTACGTTGTGATGGATGCGGAGGAAGAGTTGACTTTCTGGTGCTTTGTAGAAGTCATGACTCGTATGGTGCGTCTCCTGAGACTGAGTAATTCAATACCTAATATCTGTTCAGGGCCAGAATTTCCTCCGCGACCAGAGCGGTATGAAGAAGCAGTTGTCCACCCTACAAGAACTCATCAGCGTGATGGATCCCGAGCTGTATCGACATCTTGGTTTGTAGTTCTCTTGTTTCGCGTGATTCACCTTCTTATCAGTCTTTGATAGAAAAAACCGAGGGTCTTAATTTGTTTTTCTGTTTCCGGTGAGCACCGAGAGTCCCTCAAATGCCTTGTCTGATGTATCTTCTAGCTGGGTGTTGATCGCTTTCAAGCGCGAGTTTCCCTTCCATGAAGTGTTGCGACTCTGGGAGGTGCTCTGGACGGACTATTACAGCAACAGCTTTGTCCTCTTCATAGCACTCGCCATCCTCGAGTCGCATCGCGACATGATCTTGCGTTACCTTGTCGAGGTTTGTCCATGCAGTCTTATCAAACCAGCAGACCAACCTTACCTGTACACCTCTAGTTTGATGAGATCTTGAAGGTGAGTACTGATGGTTCAGACACTAGTGTGCACAAACGAATGTCGCATCTTCTTCATACAGTATTGCAACGAACTCAGCATGACCATCGAAGTTGACTCTACCCTCGCCCAAGCAGAGGTGCTTTTCCTCTCGTATGCCCAGCTCGTAGCGGACATCGACCGACGATGTGCGGAAGGAAGTAGTCAATTTTCGCCTGCGAGCACTGCGGTCCGTCGCCGGAGTACAACTAGTGGTGACACAGTGGTTAGCAGAAATCGGACAGTGAATATCTCACTTCCGACGCTCAGCGAGAACATGCGGGAGCTGCTGGAGGTGGGGAGGTGACACGTCGGCACTTGAGCCCCAAGCTGTGTCATCTGGCTAATACGATACAGGTGTACACCCAGAGTAGTATGTATACCATGGACGTTGCTTTCAGTGCCCGCTCTCGCGTACGGAAAACTGAGGTTCCGCTCGCTGTCCGCGTGACTGTCGCTAAACATGTCAAACTTGACTGTCTTGCGTGGCTACGCGCAACACGCGAAACCAGAGAGGTTGCCGCCTTCACTCCTGTTCGAGCATACCGACAAATGCTTGACGGTGTTCGACGCGTTCCCCAAGTCGATCTTCCACTTTCTAGTCCTACCGCGTATCAGACCACCACTGAGCGCGGGTGAACTCGCCAACCTTCGTACCCTGCTCAAAGGTGACAAAGCACGCGCGAAACAAGTGCTTCTGGACCTGAGCAACGAGGCCGACAAGATCAAGAAGATGATTCGCGAAGAGATGCTGAACCGATACGGGTTCCAATGGGAGATTTCGACAGGATTTCATGCAAACCCGAGCATGGAGTAAGTCCCCAAGTTCTTTCTCCCGCCTTCATGTTACTCAGGCCAGCGTCTTCATCTCTGTACGCTGGCAGACATCTGCACCTGCATGTCCTGTCAAACGATTTGTGTTCGGAAAGGATGAAGCACAAGAAACATTACAATTCGTTTCACCCCAAGCTCGGTTTTTTCTTGCACTTGCACGACGTCCTTTCGTGGTTTGACGAGGAGCCATCTTATTTTGCGCGCGTATGTTCTGTGTCCTCGCGATGATGTTCTGGTCACTCATGTACCCCCTATCGCAATGACGCGAACACTGGCAGATGACCCAATTCAAGAAGAGCGACTATGAGCACCTCCTCAAAGAGAATCTATGTTGCTGGAAGTGCGAACGGGACATGAAAAACATGCCGGTGCTGAAAGCCCACCTGCAACAAGAGTGGGACGAAGAAGCGCGCAAAGAAAGAACGAGGCTCGCGAGAAAACGCAAGCGAGACGATGCAAAGTCCGTTACCCCAGACATATCGGATATCAAGGCACCAGAGCCCAAGAGGCCTTCTCCGACAGTCGATTGACAGCGGGCTGAGCGTGTTGGCTCTAGTGCTCCCAGCTGACGGGTAACGGACGGCGACAGGTCGCGCAGGCCGACACGCGTGATTATTCCAATGTATTTTGTGTTCGTAATTTGAATGTGATCTGTCCCTCGTTCCATCACCAGTTCCCAATCCTGTCCGAGGTTGGCAAAGTCTATTCTTGCGACGCTCTTCCGGACCGATGCGTGTCCTAGGAC
>JBBPJQ010001368.1:0-10874 GCA_038088795.1 Boletus rex-veris
TCTATAGCCAAGAGTATGTACTATTTATATCCTCACCAAAGCTAAGCAGGATTCCCACAGTGCTTGGTGGTGTGCTTTGCACACCACCATCCAGGTTAGTATGGAAAGGGTTTTTGGAGTCACTGTAAGGGTGTGACACATTGCACGCATGACATCAGTGAACCTCTCACAAGCTTTGCAGTTGCGAGATCAACACATCAAAAACTAGACAAAGAAAACTATAATTCACCATGGAGCAGTGAAAAATCATTTACATACCATTTGGATTGAGTGAATTATTGCCCCTGGTGCCAGATGACTTGGGCATCAGACTACTACCACATCCGCGTGCGTGGTCATCATCTTGCTGCCTGCATGAGGTTTGATACATAAAATAATTCTGATTCCTTCCTGGGGGACAGGACAAGATGGAGATGATGATTAAGTGTTGCTGGAGGCAGTGCAGGTCAGATGATCCAGTCTGAGTTATTGATTGTGATCAGCCTTTCATTGATGACAAGCAGTGCTCCTTGTCTCCCGATACTCTGGCTGACAAGTGCAACTCAGAACAAGACGAATTCAATGTCCTTCGTACAAAGTTGTTGGTGAGTTTCCTCACTGTGTCATGTACTTGTTGTTGCAATGGCTGCTACCCCACCACATGTATCATCACCTCTTCCTACTCCTAGCAAGAAGGTGTGGTGTGGCCCGACCTTGCTTGTGTCTTTCCTCATCCCTTTTCAGGCTGCAGAGGCAATCACTGCCTTCTTGTTGGACACCCCCACCAAAGCACCCCTACCAAAAAAGCCTTCCATTGATGACAAGAAGTGCTCCTCATCTCCCAATACTTTGGCTGATGAATCCAACTCAGAACAAGACAAACTTCAAGTTGATATCCTTTGTACCAAGTTCATTGGTGAGGTGGATCTTCCAGAGTGTATATCTTCCTCCCTGTATGATGTACTTGTTGTTTATGTCCCATGCAGGCAATGAACCTCTCTTGAAAGAGTTCAAATGTTGATTTGTTCTCTTCCCTATACAGTATCACAAAGTAAGTCTCACTCCGTAGTATCACTTACAAATTGACTCGCCCGCAATCAGATATGGCAAATGTACAGAAAGCAGAAGCGTCCTTCTGGACTGTAGAGGAGATGGACCTTTCAAAAGATGTTCATGACCACTTTGTCTCTCATGTGCTTGCGTTCTTTGCTGCCTTTGATGGCATTGTCAACGAGAACCTCGTTGAGCGTTTCTCAAACGAGGTCCAGGCCACCGAGGCCTATTGCTTCTACAGTTTCCAGATTATGATGGAGAACATCCATTCTGAGACATACTCTCTCTTAATTGATACCTACATTAAGGATCCCACGTAGTATGAATATCTTTTCGACACCATGGACACCACCTCTTTTGTCAAACACAAGGCTGACTGGGCTCTCCAATGGATTTCGGACCAACATTCAATGTTTGCCAAGCACTTGGTAGCCTTTGCCACAGTTGAGGGTATTTTCTTCTCCAGATCATTCATGTCCATATTCCAGTTGAAGAAGCATGGCTTGATGCCTGGTCTCACATTCTCCAACGAGCTCATTAGCTGTGATGAGGGAATGTACACTGATTTCGCGTGCTTGCTTTTCAGTCACCTTATGTGGTGTCCTCATCCATGGGTCGTCCAGTAGATCATCATGGAAGCGGTCAAGATTGAACAGGGTTCTTAACAGGTACAATTCATTTGATAGCACAATATATTGGATACTAAACATTGTTTGCAGATGCACTACCTGTGGCTTTGATTGGAATGAATGCAAAGCTTATGTGCCAGTACATTGAGTTCATCGCTGATCATCCATTGGTTTCTTTAGGCAATGAGAAGATCTACAATGTCATGAATCCATTCGACTTCATGGATATGATTTCTCTGCAAGACAAGACCAACTTCTTCGAGAAGTGACTTGGAGTATTGGACCACTTGAAAGTAAATGTAAATCATAAGCAGAAGAGTGAGATGGTCACCAACAAGGTCTTGTAAGTATTTTGATTGGTACCCTCAATCCCCTCAATTGACTTCAGTGAACAGCTCATTAGACGAGGACTTCTAAAGGCTCTTCTGTTTATCGTTGATTGGTATATCACCTAGACTATTGTTACCTCATGATATATGCATGCCATCACACTTCATCTGTAGATTTATCATTGTACTAGCATTACATGTAATTCACCACTTGTGATACCTAAATATTATCATCTTATCATATGTGCTGCCGATGCTCTTGTCTTGGGTGAAGGTGCATGTGTATGAAAGAAGATCAGTGTTGGTCACATGATCCAGTGGTCACTTCCACCAGCCAACCATCAACAGAACATCAACCCTCTTCAGCCATATCACCAATTACAGTCTTCGCTGACACCATTCACTCTGACAATGGATGCATCATCGAGCCCATTTTTTTAAATATTCACTTCTCTGGCATTGTCACACTACTTCCCTCCCACATTGTATGTTTCGACATTGACTTTGACTTCCTCCAACTAACGAATGCCTCAGCCAATTCAAGTAATCATCAAACTTCCTGATGAGTTTGCCAGACAACTCTATCCCATCATTGGAGGAGAAAGTACACTTCCAAGGGATAAATTACAATGGGAATATGCCAGATTACTCCCGCCATCAGTAAGTCTTAGACCAGGCTTTACGAACACACCGATTGAAGAAAATTGTATCGCAGAATATATTTCCCTTCTTTCCTGTGAGAAGATATTTCAACCATCAAAATGAACAACACTGGCGCTGCCTCTTGGACAAAATTCAGTGTGCCCTCCTGGAACCCAAGAACATCAACAAGAATCACTCTGATCTTATATGGGACTTTTTCTGGATGGTGTTTGTTGCAACTTATCCATCCTTCCTGGGTGGAGAATGGGAAGCATGGGATGCGCGCATCAACATGGATGGTAGTTTCATTGCAACATGGCTCAGAGATCCTGGACTGCAGCAGCTGAGGGACTTCCAGAGGCCCGACACCATTCATCGATTTATTTTTGTGGAACTGAAGGAAATTGTTGCATCTTTCTTCTCTGTATCAATCAACTCTGGTCTGTAGCTTCGTAGCTTCTAATGTAATGTGTATGTCAATCATGATATATGTTTCATCCTGTGTACCGCACATCGCACTCTGGTTGTTGAATATTGAATTCTGCAGCTGCCACACAATACTGCTTCTTGCACATTTATATCATGCTGATAGGTTTGGACAGCGCATACGTCCGATGGACATAGCAATGGTGCTTGTGGAACAAATGCTGTGGTGTTACCATGACGTTTTGGCCGTCTGCTGACCAGACCTCCATGTGTGACATGTTGTGGAGACAGGTGCCACTGCAGACAGAATGTTACATCATGGCTTATGGGTGCTGCTGGTGACCTCAGACAGACCTCAGACATTCCAGGTTAACAAGATATACAATTAGTGACATCTGACTAATGATCATTCAAACGGGTATACCCTGCTCTGTTGAGGCATGTTTGGCATTGTATATAGGATACACATAGGATTTCCGACATATGTTTGGTAAATGCCTTGCTAAAATGGCCATGTACTGTTCTGTCATACATGTAGTAAGATGTAGTCAACAATGCCTAGGGTCTGTCATGGGTATGGGTACCCCATGGGTATGGGTCTGGGTCTGGCCCCGTATACCTATACCTGTACCTGTACCCGTGTGGTGGGTATGCCTTAAAATGGACATGATAGCCACCACTAACTACAGACAACTGCACTGCCCACTTCAAGTCAAAACTAACTACAGTCATCACCCACTGTTTGAGCCAGGCAAAAATTGACTCACAATAAACAGAATTCTAAGTCGAAATACATAGATCAGAGTATGTTATAATAGTTGCATTGTGAGGACAATGCACTGGCTATATAGTATTTCGCATCACACAAGTGTATCATGTGGCATAGTCAGACCAGCAATTGTGCTGTTATCACCCTCTCCCCACTGTTTGAGCCAGCCCCCAATTAGGCATATCAGCCCGATAACAACACATAGGTGACGTTACTTCCACACCTTGTCCAACACCCCGCTTATCACCGACCACTCCCACCGCTCATTCCTCTGACTCGTCACTCTCCCCAGCGGACTTGCTCAACTCTTCATGGTCAGCATCTACCTCAGCCACCTCAGTGGGTTGCACAAGAGCCACAGGCTTGGGGATTTTCGCCTCCAGTGGACCCATTTTTGGTTTCACCCAACGAGCACATCGCCGCTCGTCTTTAGCCAGTTTTCTCTCGGCTTCCCATTCCTCCATCGCTTCCCAGTGCGCTGTTTTCCTTTTTTTGTTTCTCTCTTTTCGCTCCACCTCCTGTTCCTTCCAGACCTTCATAACCACTGTCCGGCTTGCTTGGTTCATCTTACGAGCCTGCCGAGCCACCTCTTGAGCAGCACTGGCCTCGTGGAACTCAACAACACGTGTAGTGAACTCATCACTAGTGAGGAGTCGAGGGAGCCCATCCCCGACTAATCTCCCCTTCTTCTTCTGGCTGGCTTTCTCCTCCTGAGCTGCTAACTGACCTAACATCCGGTCACAGAACATGTCCTGAAGGATTGCCCTGGATTGCATGTCATACAGCATGCTTTTCTGGTGAGATTCACGTTCGTAAGCCTCCTGTAATGCTCGCTGAAGTATTCCTTCGTCCTCAGTTACAGGTTCCTTGTCAAGAAGGTGATGTTTACGCTTTCGGGTTGGTGTCATTGGGATGGAAGAGAATGGTGGGAGCTGGTTGGTTGATGTTAATGGGGTGTTATTGACAAGGAACCCGACAGAACCTGAAGATAATTTGGGCAAAAGTGAACGTGCGGAAGCTATCCATGCTGGTGTTGAAACTGCAGTACCACGATGATCCATTCCAGGGCTCATCGGCCCAGGTACTTGTGAGTTGACGGTCAGGCTTGGTGGGTGTTCGGCTTGATATTGACGAATCACATTTGTGATTGCACGAACAGGACTACATTGTGGCAATGGGAGGTGGCCAGTGCTGGATGTCTCGAAGCTGGGAACCATCATATCATGCGTAATGACACTGGGATTAAATGGCCAAATTCCAGTCTTTTGGAATGCACTGCGAATGTTTTCAGGACTCAATACCTTCTGATGTGCTTTGCCATAAATTGAGATGAAGTTTGTTTTTGTAACTCACTGTCGAGTTGCCCATTCATACTCATCACATTCGGCACTCCAGCGGTTCTTCAATGCTCCAAAAATGACAACATCAAGGCCTTGGTAGACATGGGTTGCATGGGCTGGATAGCAGAGTACATGGATATTGTTGGCTCTGGAATATTCTAGGAACTCTCGTGTATAGTGTGAGTTGTGCCCATCAACAAGAAGGAGTCGAGCACGTCCATTGGCCTTGGAACATGTCTTCTTGTCAAAATCTTCAAGCCAGAGTCGACCAATAGTGCCATCAGTCCACCCTTTCTTCGAGACAGCAATTCTGACAATCACATTAATAAGGTGGGTGTTGAATGACTCAAATGAGAATGGCCGGTACTTACGATGCACCAAGTTCATTCTCTTGATGCCAGTTTGTTCCATATGATTGACCCTTGTAGATAACCAATGGAGGGATATCAGTGCCATCAGCGCAGATCGTGACCATGACAGTGATGTTTTCTCTATTTCCGTCGCGTTGTTGGTGCTGAATCTTCTTTCCCTTTGGTCCGAAAACACATTCTTTGGTTCCTCCACCTGGTTGGAACCTGGTTTCATCAGCTGCCCATAAGCAATCCACTTTGATCTGTTCGTTCCTAAGTGTAGCCTCTAGGAGTGTATAAAACTTATCATTGGTGGCTGGGTTGACTGCACGGCCCCGAGCAGTGTCCAATGCAGAGCTCCAGTACCTCCCAATACGGTTGGAATGCTTTTCAACAAAACGGCTTGTCCAGTTTTTGCCCACCCCTTCAAAGCCTTCACCAAGACGCTTTTGTAGCACCACATCCACATGCTCCTTCAGCCTCTTGTGCGTAAGTGGAAATCCTCACCGTGCAAAATTAAGGCAATATTCAATGACGTTCTCAGCTTCTTCATCTTGGATGTGTGCCTTGTCCTCTGTACTGGCCTGTGTTTTGCTCCTCCCACCCTTTATGCGACGAGATACTGTCATGTGGTTGATGATTACTGACCTCTTGGTCTCCCTAAGCCAATCAGCTGATGTCTCTCTGCAGATTGCTCGAAGGCTCCTCCACTCTGGTTCCAGCTTTGCTTGTTCTGCCCAGTACGTTTCTATGGCATGTGCAATTGCTCTTTCATGATCCTGGGTGGCAAGCTGACGTTTTTTTAAGATAGAGAGTGGGCAACCAACCATAGCGGCAAAAAGCCAGATTGCTGGCCAAGAAAAACGAGAACAAGCGTGCATGCTTGCAAATTACAGGGCTGATGGTGTATTCCTAATCCTCCATTCTCCATTCCAAATTAGGCTAATCATAGTTTGATAAGAGGATGATATAGCAGCTGCACTGGCATCGAGCTGGCACATTGCAAAGACATCTGATCCACACCAAAAATATATAGCAAGCTAGTAATTAGTATTGTTCATGTCTTACTCCCAAGTATATCATGGATGAAGCAAATACAATGACAATGTAACCTAGACAGTGTAAAATATGACATAAAACTACTTCCTCTCGAGCACTGATGCATGGAGGGTTTATTTCAGTGTGTACGAATTATACGGACAGAGGTATCCAATGACTTATCAACTGCCATGTGGCCAATAATCGACCCAAAGAGGTGTGGTTGCTGGATGGCTCAAACAGTGGTGGTGGCTCAAACAGTGGGTGATGACTGTAGATATAAAGAGATGAAAATGTAGCCCTGACAAAATTTTAACGTCAAAGGGAAATTGCACCACAGCCTCTGACAGAAAAACTTCCAGCCCCACAACCAACTCTTCGCATATCACCCATGTCACCCCCACCACCCAAACGGGTCTCACAGATGACTGAAAAGGCCAAGGTGGCCATGGCAGAGAAAACCGCAATGGTGTCAAGAAAGTGACGACTGAGCACTGGTGGCGAGACAACACTGGGTTCCATGGACAATGTGACAGCAACTGCAGCAAGCTCCATCACAGCTGTGAAAAAAAAACGAGCAGAACCCATGAAGGACCAGCAGCATCTGAACATGACAGGTACAGAGAGTGAAAACGAAAGCGCTGGTGCTATGCGTGACCGTTCACCAAGTGTCAAAGAGGTCCCACCTCCCAATGAGACTGCTGAGGACGAGCTAAGTCTGTCTGTCTGCCTAGACCTATTGTGCCAAACATTAAACATTATTGTAGAGCAGTTACAGAAAGAATGGACATCACCTATTTATCAATTCTCTGATCTGACACCAGACATCAAGGTCATTGATGGGCAACGTGTCCATGTGTTCAAGTGCAGTGCATGTGGCTGCAAAGCAACAGTACGTTGATACCTGGACAAGCAGGATGCTCGATCCACTGGAAATATGTGTAAGCACGCGAAAACGTGCTGGAGCGAGGAAGTGATCAAAGCCGCTGATGATGCAAAGGACGTGGGACAGATCCGAATGCACATCGTTGAGGGCATCCTACCAACTGGATCAATCATGGCAATGTTTGAATGAAAGGGGAAAGGAAAAATCACTTACAGTCATCAACAACATACCTGTGCCGAGAGCAGGTATGATTCTCACAGTGCCTAGACTGATGATGTCACTGAATGATGAGGGGCAACCTAGGGCCGAAATTGTTCGATGGGTAATGGAGGATCTGCGACCATTTGCAATCGTCAAGGATTGAGGATTTTTAAGTTTGATGAAAACAGGTTGCCTGGAATATTACATACCATCGGCCGAGACTGTATTGTGGGATGTTAAACAGGTGTTTGCTCATATGCGTAAACGGATTGCTAAAATGTTGCAGGTGCATTAGCATTGGCTCAAGAATACAGAGATAGCTGATGGAACTCACAAGGAATATATGGAGGCAAGCTCAGTTTTACAACAGATGCTTGGACCTCCCCCAACCATCAGGCATTTGTCACGTTCTGTGTCCACTTGGAGAAGGACGGAGCACCACTGACATTTCTGTTAGATATTGTAGAGGTAGCAAAGATATGTGTCTACTTACCTGTTTGACAATGACACCAGTATTGATGGAAAAGCAGTCTCATACAGGTATAGAGTTGGCGAAAGTGTTCGCAGGTATCCTGAAGGAGTTTGGATTAGCAGAGAAGGTAAAGACAACCCGGTCACACTTATCATCGACTGACAATCGTAGATTTTGAGCATGACGTGCGACAACGCATTGAATAACGATGCAATGAGTAATCATCTTGCTGTTATTGTCCCGGGATTTGCGGGCGCATCGAGTCAGACCTGATGCTTCTTGCATGTAATCAATCTGGTGGTGAAGTTGTTGATCCGGTTGTTTGATGTCAAGAAAAAGGATGCTGATGCTGCGCTGGAGGTGGAAGGAGTTGATGAGACTGAGAATGACGACACCGACACCGACACTGACAATAATAATGCAGTGCTGGAAGAATTTGAATGGGATGAAGAAGAGATGGATACTGACCTGGATAATGAAGAAGGGTGGGTTGACAAAGTAGATCACTTAACAGCGGCAGAGCATAGGGAGCTGCACGAGAGTATTCTACCATTGAAATTAGTGCTTGCAAAGGTATGTAAATATTAGAGATATACCAGCTGCCTAACTATGCTCCATAGATCCGAAAGGTTGCATTCAAAATCATCCATTCGAGTACCATTCTTCTGCCCACCTGGAAACAACTCCTTCAGGATCTGAAAGAGGCCATGACCTTGATGCCGCAAGATGTTGCAACACAGTGAAACTCCACCTTCGACATGCTTGATTATGCACTCTCCCATCGAGAGGCTGTTGACCAGATTACCCAGCGACAAGACTTGAGGAAATATGAGCTGGTTGAGGATGAGTGGGCCTTACTTGCTGAGCTGCATGATATTTTGAAGGTGATGCCTCAAGGCATCCATGAGGCACAGCACGCTGACAAATCAAACTTATGTACCCAATCAGATCCTCAAACATGCAACCTCCTTCTTCTCCTGCTCGACGCCAAACCTAGCCACTGTCATTCCAGCCATGGACTACATCAACAAGGATTTTACCACAAAGTCGTGAGATGAAGATCTCTCCCTGGCTGCCCGGTGGTCTATCACCATTGCCAAATGGACTCTCAACTGCTATTACGAACTGACTGATAGCTTAGATGTATACCAAATTGCCATCGGTAAGTTCAACTAGCTCTATAATATGTATGAACACTCATTCAGAACAGTATTGCATCTCTGGCACAAGCTAGGATACTTTGAAAATGCCTGTTGGTTGCGCGAGTGGGTTGACACAGCCGAGAACCTTGTACGGGACATGTTCATGCAAAACTATCTACAGTCCAAGCTGCAGGAAGACAAAGTAGCCAGTCAGGAGCCCGCCTTGAAAACAAAGGTATGGCTACTAATACTTCTGTATGATGACATTTGACCCTTACGCACCCCCAAGAACATTTTCGACAACCTTCCTGCACTTGTGCCACCAAAACACTCTGAGCTTCAGTCCGAAATTGATTGCTACTTGACTACCGATGTAGAAGATGTCTCAGATCCTTTAAAATGGTGGTATGAGCACAAATCCGTTTTTCCGTGTCTCTCACGAATGGTGCTGAATTACTTATCCATCCCTGGTCAGTCAACCAAACACCTGAGTCTGTTTGATAAGCTAACAGATTGAATAGCGACCTTGGTGGATGTTGAGCACTTGTTCAGCCATGGACAGCTCTTGCTGAGTCATGTCCGCTCACCACTGAGTGTCCACTCGATATGTGCTGTCCTATGCCTTGGCCCCTGAAGTCTCCTCAGGCTCATCAAGACAAAAGATGTCAACAAGGTGGCTGCACTCTCAGATGTTCAAGGGAAAGAGAGTCAGCTTGAGAAGGGCTGGGATGCCATTGGTAGCTAGATTAGGATACTATATACATTGTTCGTACTTGTATCTCCCAACCACCATGAAGACCCACAGGTAAACCCATCATGGGTATACCCATGGGTCACATTTATCATACCCAGACTTGAACCCATACCTGTGATGTGGGTATGGGTAGATCTGCGGGTACGGGTATGAGTATAAGCTCAGATACCCACGGGTTTACCCATGACAGACCCTAACAATGCCATAACTGTTTACCTATGTCAGCAACAGCCACAAAGCTTATGTCTATGGTGGCAATGTCAACAATGGAGCCACTGTGGCAACATATAACGACTCTATTTCACTACTGGTACACCACAGTGGAGAGGCCAACTACAGTAGTTTTCACAAAATGGTGATGGAAGGGAGAGGGCGAGGACATGGCATTGTGGCAGCAGTGGTTGTCATGTGTCCTTGTCGCATTGTTGTCCCAAGGCAGGTGAGGACAAGGGGGACAGTGATGGTGGTGACAGTAATGGTGATAGTGACAGCAAGAGCAAGCAGGTGATGGCAAGAGCAAGCAGGTGATGGCAAGAGTGAGCAGGTGATGGCAAGAGTGAGTGGGTAACAGTGAGAGCAACAAGGGTGATGGTGAGAGCAAGTGGGTGATGGCAAGAGCGAGTGGGCGACAGTAAGAGCAAGCAGGTGATGCATAATGGTGCTACATTCATGCTCATTCTCATGGTGATGGCTTGTCGAGTGCACAAGCATGCACATGTTGAAATCTGGGTATTCGTTTTTTCTTACTTCTTTTACATAATCCAGATTCTAGATCTGATTACATCAGTGGTCCAGACTTTCAGACACTAGGTCCAATTACACTATCACATATTACTCATCATATGACATCATAGATAACCGCCA